>PVJX010027961.1:0-24354 GCA_004027295.1 Dolichotis patagonum
GCAGGTCCCGAGGCGCCAGGGTCTCTCCCCTGCAGGCCCCCCAAAGTCCACCATACTCACCTGCTATTTCTTTCTGATGAATTGACCATTCCATTTCCAAAGTTCTGAAATGGCCAACAGACCACAGAAAGAATTCTCTTTAGGCTCCTGTTTGAAACCAGCAGCTACAGCGATCTGCTGGCCTTGCTTCAGGGCCACAGCTCCCTTGTCAAAGATCGTGTATCTGAGTGTGCCTGGAGTTGTTTTTACATCCTATATTTTTCCCAGTACCATGATGTTTTGCAGGATAACTTGAAGGCATCAGCCTCTTGCTTTGCTATTTGTTTGTTTGTTTGTTTTTTGAGACAGGGTCTCACTGTGTAGTTCAGATTGGCCTTGAACTCACTTTGTAGCCCAGGCTGGCCTCAGATTTGCAGCAATCCACCTGTCTCAGCCTCCCAAGTGCTGAGATTACAGGCATCTGCCACTACACCCAGCTCTCGCCTTGTTCTTGTTGCCCAGTGTTGCTGCTGCTGTTCTAGTCTCTTCTGGATCAATTTGAATTTTAGAATCGTGTCCTCCAGTTCTGTGGGGAAGGCTGTTGGTATTCTGATTGAGACTGCATTAAATAAGCTTTGGAAGTATGGCCATTTTGACTATACTGGTTCTCCCTATCCAGGTACGAGGGCTGGTCATCTTTCTATGTTCTGATGTTCTCTGTCACCTCCGTTTATAGAGTACTGTAGTTTTCACTGTAGAGGTCTTTCACTTCTTTGACTAGATTAATTCATAAATATTTAATTTTTGATGCTATCATGAAAGGTATTGTTTCCCTAATTTCTTTCTCAGTGAGTTTATCACTGGTGTACAGGAACACTATTGATTTTTGTGTGTTGACTTTGTATGCTGCTATGCACAAATTTGGTTATTAATTTTAGGAGTCTTTTTTTTTTTCTTGAGATAGGGTCTCTATCTAGTTTGGGCTGGCCACAAACTCACTGTGTAGCCGAGGCTGGCCTCTAACTCATGACAATCCTCCTGCCTCAGCCTCCTGAGTGTTCAGGTTATAGGCATGTGCCACATCTGGCTTAATTCTAGGAGTCTTTTGGTGGAATTCTTTGGGTCTGATATGTAGAGGATCATGTCATCTGCAAATAATGATAATTTGACTCCTTTTCCAGCATATATTCCTTTTATTTCTTTCTCTTGCCTGATTGCTGTGGTTAATATTTTAAGAACTACACATATGGGCCAGGGATTTAGCTCAGTGGCATAAGCACCCGCCTTGCAAATGCAAGGTCGAGTTCGATCCCTGGTACAAAAACAAAAACAAAAAACTATACACATACACATATTTTATGGGAAAATTACAATAAAATAATAGAAGAATGACAATAGTTAATACATTGCATATTGTTATCTTTAGAGTACAAGATATGGGCTTAAAAAATTCTCCAATAGATATTAGCTCAAACCTGTCTTTAAGGAACTGAGACACTAGCAGTATAACCTACATGTTTTCCTTTTCCCTTGCTTCTTTTCCCCTTTCACCATCCTAGTTCCTTTTCCCTTTTGAACAATTTCTTCCCATTTTGCAATATCTACTGTCCATTTTAGACCTTATTTACTCTTTCAGTTCCTTGCACAAAAACATGGAACACTTCACAAATCTACCGTGTGCAGGGATCATGTTAATCTTCTTTATATCATTCCAATTTTAGTATATGTACAAGCACTCAAGAACTATATTGAACAGTAGTGGTGAGAGCAGACATCCCTATCCTGTTCTTGATTTTAGAGGGAAAGCTTTCAGCTTCTCTACATTTAATATGATGCTGGCCATTGACTTGCCACAGATGGCTCTTTTCAGATTGAGATAAAACACTTCTATACCCATATTCTTCAGAATTTTTAAAAATCATGAATGGATGTTGAGTTTTGTCAAAGATTTTTTATGTCCTCAATGAGATGACCACGTGGTTTTTCTGCTCGCTTCTGTTTATATGGTGTATTACATTTATTAATTTCGTATGTTGGACCATCCCTTGGGTCCCTGGGATGGATTCTGTGAGGTCATGATGTATGATCCTTTTGATGTGTCACTGCGTCATGTTTGCCAGTGTGTCGTCGAGGATTTTTGCGTCTATGTTCGTTGCAGAGCTTGGTTCACCTTTTTGGCTGGGTCCTTCTCTGGTTTTGGATCAGGATAATGCTAGCTTCCAGGAATGATTCTGACAGTACGTCTTCCATTCTGATTTCATTAAAGAGTTTGAGGAGGGCCAGGGATTTAGCTCAGCAGCACAAGTGCCTGCCTGGCAAGCGTGAGATCGTGAGTTTGATCCCTGCTGCGAAAAAAAAAAGAAAAAGAAAAGAAAAAAGAGTTTGAGGAGTATTGGCATTAGACCTGTCCTAAAGTTCTTGTAGAATTCAGCAGAATTTGGTACCTGGGCTTTTTCTTAGTTGGTAGGTTGGTTTTTTTTAATGACTGCTTCAATTTCATTGCTTAATATTGAATTATTCAGGGGTTTATATCATCTTAATGCAGCTTTGATATTTCATATGTACCTAGGAATCTATTCATTTCTTCTGAATTCTGCATTGTATCAAAGTACAAGTTCTCAAAGTAGTTATGAATACTCATGTAGATTTTGATAGAGTCTATTATGATTTTGCCTTTTTCATTTCTCACTGCCTTAATTTGAATTTTTTTTATAAGATTGGGTACGGTTTGTCTACTTTGTTTATTCTTTCCAAGAACCAGCTCTTCGAGTTTTTTTATTGTTTTGTTTGTTTTTTATGTCAGGGTATCCGATATGTAGTATAGGCTGGCCTTAAACTTACAGCAATCCTCCTGCCTCAGCCTCCTGAATGTCAGGATTATAGATGTGTGTCACCACACTCAGAACCAACTCTTTAACCCATTGATTCTTTGTGAGGCTTTTTTTTAGTCTCAATTTCATCTCTGATCTTTTTGATCTTTATAGTTTCCTTCCTTGTACAAGCTTTGCATTTGGATTGTTCTTATTTTTTTAGGACCTTGAGGTACATCATTAGATTACTTATTTGAACTTGCTCTGTTTTTCTGATGTGGGCATTCAGAGCTACAAACTTCCTTCTTAATACTGCTTTCATTGTGTTCCACAGGTTCTAATGTGTTGTGCTGGCATTATTGTTCGATTCTAGGAACTGTCTAATTTTTTAATTGATTATGCAAGGGGAATAGTTTAATTTTCATGTGTTTGCATAATTTCTGTGGTCTCTTTTACCATTAATTCCTAATTTTGTTGCACTGTGCTCTGATAATTTTTATTCTTCTGCGCTTACTTAACCATGCTTTATGGACTAGTATGTGGTCTACTTTGGAGAATGTTCCATGTGCTGCTGAAAATTTTTGGTAGTGCTGGTTTAGTAGTCCCAAATTTCTTGAACTATCCTTTGTCATGGAAATACTTTATTTCTCCATCAACTTTGGAAGAATACTTTGCAGCCTATATAAGTCTGGGTAGGAAGTTAATTCTTTCCCTATGTTTGGAAAGTTCTCTGCTATTATTTCTGTAAGCAGATTTTTTAATGCCCTTTTGCAATCTCCTGATTTCCTACCTATTTCAATTCATCTTAGCTTAGTCTTTTCGTGTATCTAGCCACTGCTGAACCCATTGTTTAATGTTCTTTTACTGTTTTTAAGGTATCTCTGAGTAACTGATCTTTGAGGGCATCCCTGTTTTCTAACTTTGATATTCTGTCCTCACACTGGCTGTTTCTGTGGCCTATACTTCTCTTTAAGTGGGAAAACTTCTTGAAGAAAAGGAATGGGGACTAGGAATATCTCTTGGTGACAGGAGGGGTCCTGAAAGGATGTCCCTGCTTCCCATACTTTCAATGTAATTTTTAATTTCCTGGATTTCTTCTGGAACCCTTTTGTGGACTCTAATTCTTGGCTAAACTGGTCGTTCATGTTTTAGGTTATTTTGTTTAACTCAGTTAGCTTTTTTTTAAGGGTCTTCTGTAAGCTCCCTGATCATTTTGTTTATTGCACCCATTATCTGTTTAGTCACACAGTGGTTCCTTGATATACACACTTAATTTGTTCCACAATTTTAGAAAAGACAGCCATGTTTCTGTGTTTTGTTTTGGTTCTTTTATTTTGTTTTGGCACTGGGTGTCAACCTCAGGACCGTGCACTCACCAAGCAGGCGCTGTGCCACTGTGCCATACCCCGGCTCATGTTTGTGTTTGTGTGGGGAAGATAGCCATGGTCATGTTGTCATCTGATGCAGAGTCTGCAAACAAAAACAAAGTTTTGCCAAATGTTTCTGTTTGCAAACAAAATTGTTGCACACAAAACCATTTGTGAACCAAGGTATCTTTTTGATCCTGCCAAGCACCTTGTTAATCTGTTTTTTAATCTCTTCTGTTATCCTCTCAAATAATTTGGCTTTTGTGGCTTTTGCTTCCCTCCCCCTCCTTGCCCCATGGATTGGCTTGGGAATTTTGGGGAGTTGGGAGTTTGAAGAGGCATTTTGTCTTCTCAGATTTGTATGGGGTTTTGTTTGTTTGTTTTGTCTTGTGCTTAGGTTTATGGTCACTCATTTATAGTAAAAAAGACTTTGTTGCTACTATGAAGATCTCTTTAGTTAGTCTGCTTTTCTTTTTTTAAAATCTTTTTTTTTTTTTGTACCAGGGATCAAACTCACGACCTCCCGCTTGCCAGGCAGGTGCTTAAGCCACTGAGCTAAATCCCCGGCCCCGTTAGTCTGCTTTTCAATGATGCACTCAGGGAGTGCCTAACTGTAGTCTATTTTCTTTGTTCCAAGATCAGACCACTGCTCTAAATTTGGGAGGGGAGGATGCAGTGTAATTGGCCCAGCACCCAGTTCTCCAATACTGAGAATGGATCTCAGTATTGTTTATGTCACAAAGATAATCCCAGTAGTTGCATATAGAGAAGCCCTCTTAATAGCAACAACTATGCAACCCTGGCAATATCAGGTAGATCAGCAACAGTAATGCTGTATAGGACAAACTGGATATGACGTATCACCAATAATTAGCTGGGCATGGTGGCGCACACCTGTAGTTCCAGCACCTGGGAGGCAGGAGGATTGCCGTGAGTTCAAGTCCAGCCTGGGCTACAAAGTGAGACTCTGTCTCAAAAAAATCAAACATATATCTATATTTATATCTATATAGATATATATCAATAATGTACCACATTTAGCCTTAGCAAAGAAATCTATAATTCTAGCATAAACACTAAGGCAAACCAAATATTGACATACAGCAAGTATCCACTGAATGTAACAACTATACCTCCATGAATTACAGAAAAGAATTCAACAATAGTAACATAGGGTTAACTAACTATCTAGTGATTAATCAAGCTTGATGGTTAAAGATAGAGGGAGCTGAGAATGGGAGAATGCAAGGAGAAAAATTTGAAAAACTGAACAATGAGAGGTGAGGAAGGAGGAAAAGTGAGACAGGTAAAGTAACAAAAAACTAGAAAATAAGAGACAAAAGGAAGAAAAACGAAATAGTGTGGAGAATAAAATAGAAAAAATTTTAAAAAGACGATAAGAAGAAAAAAGGAAAAGGAAGATTCTCCAAACCCCAATAAACCAGTGAAGAAAAAAACCCAGTGGGGTGGAGAGAGAGAAAATGAGTTCCCAAACAAACAAACACTGTTTTTCTCTGTATATTTAAATGAGTGATTTCCTTCCAGGTCAGGCAGTTTCAGAATCCAGTTTTCTCCCCTAGCACGATGACCTGCGGGTTTGCAAGACGCCTTCCTCTGTCAGAGCCCACTCTGCTCACCCCTAGCTGTGGCAGTGTCCACACTGAGATGTGTCCCTGCGCGTGACGGTAGATAGCAAAAGCAGTCAGACCTCACGTCTGTGCTTGGTTCTGGGCAGCCAGACTCCTCTCCCCTTGATCTTCGAGCCAGGGGAGCAACCAGACTGTTTTTGCTCTTTTCTCCGCGTTGTGGACCAACTCTAAAACTTCTCTGTAGCTTCTAATTTCCCTATCAGTTCTTTCCTGATTCCTGATAATC
Source organism: Dolichotis patagonum (assembly GCA_004027295.1). Classification (NCBI taxonomy): domain Eukaryota; kingdom Metazoa; phylum Chordata; class Mammalia; order Rodentia; family Caviidae; genus Dolichotis; species Dolichotis patagonum. The sequence goes on from PVJX010027961.1 coordinate 6,032, forward strand.
TGCTTCTTTCTTTTCTCCCGTGTCTGCATCCTGGATCTGAGAGAGGCTGAATTTTGCTGCTGATCATCACTCTGTTATTTCTCCTTCCTGTATAGAGAATGTTATTTACCACCCCAAATAGCTCACAGGGTTTATTTCCCTTTATAAGGATTTCAAGTGAATTTCCATGACTTTCAAAAACTACTTCCAATAATGTCTATCAGATATTCATTTTATTAGCCAGATATGTTTACAGCACATACTCTGTCCCCATGGCCACTGCAAATTGGCCCAGGTGGGCCAGCCAAACTGGTCTTTAAGCAATTGGCAGTCCATGGACTGCCAGTAGCCTTCCGTGGGTTCAGGCAGTACCAATACGGGTCTCCTCTTTTCTCAGACACAAACACTGGGACACATGGGAGATGCTACTGGGCCCCACACAGATGTCGATGGAGCAGTTAGGTATCAGAGCAGCCATGAGAGGTCACATACAGGCTATAAGTTCTGAGAAGCAGGGACTAGGAATAATCGGCAGTAAGAGGCAGAATGCTGTGTTCAGAAAGAGCACAGGATGAGTAAGGCATGGTGATGCATGCCTGTCCTTTCCGCAATTCGGGAGGCTGAGCAGGAGGGTCATAAGTTCTAACCTGGGCAATTTAGTGAGACCCTTTATTTAAATAAAATTGTTTAAATTTGGGGGCATTTGGCATGGTGGCACACACCTGTAATCCTAGCATGTAGGCGGCTGAGGCAAGGAGGATTGCTGAGAGTTCAAGGCTAGCCTAGGATGCATAGTATGTTCAAGGCCAGTCTGGAAAAAAAAAAGCGGGGAGTTGGGATGTAGCTTAGTGGTAGAGCATTTGCCTAGTATGCTTGAGGCCCTAGGTTCAACGTCCAGTACTGACAAAAGGAAGAGAAGGAGAGGGAGAGGGAGAGGGAGAGAGACAGAGACAGAGACAGAGAGAGAGAGAGATTGATTCCAAGCATGGTGTCTGTGTCTGCAACCATGCTGAGGCAGAAGGGTTTATGAGTTCAAAGCAAACCTGGACTACATAGTGATACCCTGTCAGAAAGAAAGAAAGAAAGAAAGAGAAAAAGGAGAAGAGAAGAGAAGAGAAAGAGAAAGAGAAAGAGAAAGAGAAAGAGAAAGAGCACGCACAGGGCAAGGAAGCCAACACGGAGACTGAGGGCGACAAGCCCGTGTACCCAGGGTTACATTCGTGGGAATATTACCTAGCAGTTACCAAACCTCCCGCGCTTGGTCAGCTTTCTGTACTCTAAAAGCAAACCACTCTCCCTATGGCCCCCACGTAATTACCATGAGAGCCCTTTCCAGGTGGTGCCTTCCTTTGGAAGCAGAGGACTGGGTAGACTCAGGCTGAAAAATTCACACCCAGGAAGGAGGGTGCCAAACAGGAGAGGGATCAGGCCAAAAGGAGCAGTCCAAAGCCTCTTGGTAGTCTAACTAGATCTTCCACTTAATGAGCACCACTCAACATGTGGCAAGCACACTACACCCATGACCTCGTTGAACCCCTGCATCCAGCTCAAAAGTAGCTTTGCCCCTATATTAGTCAGGAAATGAAAACTAAGAGAGGCTAAGTGACTTGTGGAAGGTCACCCAGCTGGAAAGGAAAACTGAAAAGCTAATTTAGGTGTCCAGGCTGTCCAGGGCCAGAACTACCCTGCTGCACTGTTTTACAGTGGACAGAAGTAAAAGTCCTGCACCCGTATTTATCATCAAATGAGAGCGCAGCCCTATGGCCCCGCACTTCTGGACTGGGAGAGGATAGGGAGCGGAGAGAGAATATACAAAGAGACCCCTATCTAGTCCCCAAGAACATACAACCAGCGGACACATCCATACTTGGAACCGAGAGTCCTTTTAGCTCGGGGCTCGGAGAGCAAGCTATAGTCCTTCGAGAAGGGAGCGCGCTGCGCGGCAGCGCTGGCGGTCTCCTAAGAGGGGGAGCTGGAGGGCAGGGAGGGGCTTGCAGGGTGCAAGGTGCGGGAGACAGAGACTGTTTTGGTTCAAAAGCGCAGGCCGGGAGAACAGGGGGGAAGAAGGGCCCTGTGCTGTGAGGCAGGCAGCCTGGGAGGTCTTCGACCCACTGGCTCCCGGAGTATCCTTGACCAGGTCACTTCCTCCTAAAGTTCTGCATGTGCTGTGCGCGCAGTGGAGGAGTTAGGGCGACCCCTGGGGCCTTCCAGCTTTGCACTAGCCTGGTTTCGGCTGTAGCCCCCTCCACCTGGGCGCCCCAGCCCTGAGGCCAGCAGGGGGTGCTCGTGCAGAAGGCTGGCCGTCGCCCTTGGCTCCCGCGGCCAGCCCGGGTGGCAGAGCAAGAAGGTCGTCTCTTCTCCGTTTCTGCCAGACCTCTCTGGCCTCTTGTTTTCTCTCACTAACCCCTTCCTACTCCATGTTCTGGGATTAGCTGGCTTTAAAGTTCCTGGAATCTAGATCTTCTGTGTGCCTCAGTTTCCTCATGCGCAGGCTGTATCACGTCAGGTGGAGATGACTTTTGGGTGAGAGAGACTTCCAGTCACAGCAGGTACAAACACTTTCGCTTCTTACTCGGTTCATTATCTTCCCTAGGGCAAAGGCTGTTGCTCCTGACGCCCAGCAGGGAGAGCCAGAGCCCTCTTGCATAGGCAGAGTTAAGGTTTATTCAAGGTAGGAATGATTTCTAGATCATACATGGCACCTGGAGCTATGCATGATGTTCAACGCGGAGCTGTGGAGTTAAATCATCTGGACAGGAACTGGGAGAGAGTGTGCTGTGCCTAAATCCGCTGAAAGGTCGTCCGCATGTGCTCAGCATTGTTTTATGAGATTGGCAGGTAAGGAAAGTTATGCCCATTTTATGGATGAGAAAAACATCGAAGTCACAGAGGAAGCCAGTGACAAAGTTAAATGAGGGCTCAGAGTTCTCTCTGCACAAGCGTTGTATGTCTGCCTCGTTGGGGTCAGTGACGACCCCTATTGGAGAGGAAGATGAGCAAGTTCTTTGCTAAGCCTGGAGAAGGAGAAACTGGGGCCTGATGGTGTGGTTCCAGGGGCAGTAACACAGACTGGAAAGGTACGACAGGTTTCAAAAGACACTTTCTACTCTAAATCCCCAATGCCCTTTCAACCTCCTTCTGCTCCCAAGTGGAACTCAGGATAGCAAACGCGGGCTTTGCAGGGTCATCCCTTAGAATTATAATGACAACCAGTGGGAAAGCATGGTTCTTTTTCAAACATTTATATAAAATAGGATGGACTGTACCATTTGGTAAAGCACTGAAAGGATTTGGAAGAAAAAATTTCTGCAAGATCCGGCTTAGCCATCACTGCACTGTAGATGTCCTAGCTACCCGCTCCCCGGGACAACGAGTTGATTCTCCTCTCACCTGGTCCCCGTCTTACTTCTTACTTTCTTCTCTTCACTGCAGCACAGGTATTAAACACATGGCCTCTGACAACAACTCCCTGGGTATTAATTGCACTTCCAAGTCTATAAGCTGGTCAGTTCGTTTCCCTGTGCCTCAGTTTCTTCATCTGTAAGATAATGTGAAGATTGAATGAGTAGATATTATGCCTGGCACATAGTAAGTACTCCAAACTAGCTTACACTTACGTAGGAATGCCAAATGCTGTCCGTCATGAATGGCCAACCTGTCTGCTTGCCTGGGCCACACTGAGTTAAAAGAAACTGTGCTGGGCGGCATATAAAATATATAATACTGGGCTAGGGGTTTAGCTCAGTGGTGTAAGTGCCTGCCTGGCAAGCATGAGGTTGTGAGTTCGATCCCCGGTCCAAAAAAATATATTGTTAATGTATATAGGTCACAAAACTTCCATGCTAGGATACAAAAACTGGTAAGTGACTATTTTTCTAGTATGGTCGATGTTGTCTATGTAAGTCCAACAATCATGAACAAATAAACTATCTGATGCGTTTTTGCAGCCCCTATCCCACAGCTGCCAAAAAACAGAATTTCAACTTGTTATTTTACAAAACAATACAACAAACCAGAGTGTGGCAGGTTACATACTATTCTAGTAATTGCTGAGTTGTACTTTCTAAGTTGCCAGTGTGGGATGCACGCTGCTTTCCATTCCAGTGTCTGTAGCAGGTGCAGCAGGCAGAGCTAGCACTGTCCCGGGTCCTCCTCTACTCAGTGCTCAAAGCACCACACTATCCAATCATGGGACGCATTTCTAAAAATCACGTGATAGTGTTACAATTTATAATCTCGTGGGACCACTTTCCTAGCTGTGCAGGGTTGCAGGTTGGATCCACCTGCCGTAGGAATTTTTGTGTCTTTCTGACAAACTACGTGCTCTTTGACGACAGGAACTGAGTCATCTCTTACTCCCAAGGTTTAGCACCAGTGACTTAAGCAAAGTATAATGGGCCTTCTGCCAATCCCTCACCTGGGATTCAGACAACCTCGGTGGAAAATACTGGAAAATCATTTTGTCTGTAGTGAACATGCAGACCTTTTTTCTCGTCATTCCCTAAACAATATAGTATAACAGGCTGTGGTAGGTGTCACAAGTGGTCTAGAGATGATTTAAGGGGGAGTGTGCAGGTTATATATGAATACTGTGCCACTTTATTTATTAATTTTGGGGCATTTTCAAAATCAAACTCAGGACCTCGTGGTAGGGAAATACTCTACCACTGGTCTCCGCCCCCAGTCCCAACTACGCCATTTTGTAGAAGGGACTAGAGTAACTTTGGAACTTGGAACAGGTGGTCCCGGACCCAATTCCCCGGGGTACTGGGAGATGACTAAGTTAAATTAATATATACTCATACTGTATGTAAACATTTGAGGAAAGTTTTGCAGGAAAATGAAGTAAGTCATGTTATTCTTAACACATAAAAGGAGGGCTGGGGCTATAATTCAGTGGCACAGCACCTACCTGGCAAGCGCAAGGTCACGAGTTCGATCTCTGCCACCAAAGTAAATGAACACATAAATAAATAATGGAGACCGAGGTTGGGAGGGGAAGGGGAAGTAAAGAGTGAAGAAGTGCAACGTACGTGTCCCAACTCCCGGCGATGAATGTAAACATTATATATTGTGAACACACCTTTAAATTAATAAAAACGAAACTAGTTAAGCCTGACTTCACTGTTTCCCAGAAATAAACCCAGGTTTGAATCTCTTCCCAGCGTAAAGAAAGAGTCTTGGCTGTGCCCCAAAGTGCCACACTGAGTTCAGGAAGACCCACTGTGGTCCAGCTGTCCATCAGGCAGGACTTGGTTCAAGAGTGCTTTCCGCGAACTTAGTTGTAGCTGCAGGCACGATAATGTGGCCTGGAGGAAATGGCCTCGGTGGCTGTCTCCTAAAATGCCAAAGACCGCATTCCTCCGGGGACCTCCTGATGTTTGAGATAGGACCCCTTCTCTCACCCCTCCTTTGCAGAGAGCAAGAGGGGGACTCCAATGAAAACAGACCACAAGTTGTTTTGAAGGCTTCTGTGCAGGGACTCCAGAGTATTTACAGTAAATTCTGACTTTATTTTTTTATTTCTATTTCCTAGGAAAGTTGTTCTTCCTTTCTCTGCCTTCCTTTTATTTTCTTTCTTTCTAGGGAGTACAAGCAGCAACTTTGCCCTGTGCGGAGCATGTTTCTGTTGTAAAACAGCCCGTGGAAAGTCACTCCTCAGTGCTTTGGCCCTGGGAAGACCTCTGTGGGGGTTCCCAGGAGTCAAAGATCCACAGAGGTGTGGGTTTGCTGCGCTGCGGGGCCTACCCAGTAATCTCACTGTGCCCTGACACCTCTGGAAATGGTAACTAGGGAGAGGGTAAGGGGGTTATTTACGGTGAGTCCAGTGGCCGGGCAAAGCAAGACATATGTTCCACCTGTTGACTTAGGAAAAGGGTGGAGCAGGATTTTTGAGGTTGAGATGACCCTTTCAGGTCACTACTTTCCCACTACCTACCTACCTACCTATCTAGCTGTCACAGAACTGGAGCGCTCAGAACCTACCAGGCACTACCTACTTTCCCACCTGCCAGAAAGAACTGGACCACTCAGAACACTCCTAGTTTCAACTATGCCAGTGAAGAAGGGACAACACTGTGCCCCTTATAAACATTAAGGGAGGATTTCTAGCCATCGGTGAGTCAGGTCTGACGGTCTAGTTTATATATTCACTTGTTAATTCAAATATTTAATGATCAACCTACTGTGGACTAAAGTTCAGGTTTTCAGTCAGGAAGCATGAGCTATAAAAGACATGCGGGTAGAGGAGATCTAAGATGCTATAGCTCAGTGATAGAGCACTTGCCTCATATGTGCCAGGCTCTGGGTTTCATCCCTGGGGTGGGGCAGGGTAGGGAGGAAAACAGAAAAAAAAGGGAAAAGAAACAAGGGACAGGGTGTCAGCTTAGCAAGGATGCCTAACATCTAAATTCAAGAAGGGTGTGCTCTAATGTAGCCACTGGTACAAAACAAAGTTGAACCAATAAAGTTTCTACCGCCAAGGTAATGAGTAAGAAGAGAGGCAGGTGTGCTCAGTCGAGGCCGGTTTCCAGGAGGAAACCAACTCTGCGCTCAGCCTTCCTTGACTAAGCACGCAGGTGCCGTTATGCCAGGAGCTAGAGAGGGGCATCAGACAGGCAAGGGGCTACGGGGTTGGCTGCACAGCGTCCCCGTAACACAGCGCAGGGCTCTGGAGTGAGGAAGAAGAGGCAGGCAGGGAGGAAACAGAGGTGAGAAGGCCTCCAACTGGTGGGGGTGAGCTTCCTAAGAGAGGACTGGGGCCCTTTCTACAGAATGGTGATGAGTGAATACCATGGGGGGAATCCATCCAGGAATCATTCCCCTTCCCCCTTCCCAAATAGCCTTCTTGTCAATGCTTAAAGTTCTGACATTAGAAATTATTCTTCTGTATCTGTCTCCTCCTCCTTTGAAGTAATTTTTCCAGTATAAATATCAAACATGCGTGTAATGGAAAATTTGGAAAATAAAAGGGTTAAAAATATTTTTACACACCTCCTCAACCTCCAGGGCACCCACTGTTAATGTTTTGGTGTATTTTTATGCCCTTTTCTCTTGTCAGTTTCAATCTCAGCTGTGTGCCTCATGAGAGGGGACCTGAAGCTTAAGTTCAGCTTCAGTCTTATTTCAGTCTGTTCCAGAAGCATCAGGTCCCTTCCACCAAGTGTCAGCACTCAAGGACCTTACCCGCCTTTAGAGACTTTAATGTGCCAGCAAGGGCTGTGAGCGTAAGGAAGTTACTTTCCTTTCTGGACTTTAGTGCTGCATCTGTATAATGGGGACAACAATGATCAAGTGTGCTACCTCACACTACTCTAAGATCAAACAATGCAAGTGAAGTGTTGCAAGGGTATTGCCAAACACAGCTCAAACGTGTGGGGTCAGGACTGATGGGAGAGGTCAGCATAGAACTAGTCGTAATGAGGCCACAGCAAAGAAGAGAGGGCCACAGGGAGGATGAGAGAGGATAAGGAGAGGGAATATGAACAAACCCACACTGGTCCTGTCAGGGCCTCTCCAGGGCAGCCCTCGTGAGGCGAGTTTTGGATCTGCTTGGGCTTTAGTGCTTTCAGAACTACTGGAGCATTGCTTACCTCACCTCCTGTTGGGTTCAGAGTCCAAGTCTAGTAAGGTGGGAGGGATAATACCACCCGGAAGGTGGTACTTCTACTCCCTTGGGGCTGGTGGCAAGCAGAGGTGTACTCTGTCTGGGATTTAGAGGTGTACAGGACTTAGGCCAGACACAGGTTTTTTTTTTAAGGTTGCTTCAGGCAGGTGGCCTGGAGGAGTAGGAGGAGGGAGCAAGCAGGTAGGAGAGGACGGAGGTCTGGAAACATCTTGAAGCTGGTTTTTATGAAGCCACTGCAAGGTTTTTGGTGCCATGCTTGTGACCTCAAAGGTGTGTGTGCGCAGGGGGTGGAGAAGACCCAGGCCCTGAGCCGTGGCTGCCTTGGGCTGGTTCATGGAGACAGGTAGCTGCATGTGAAAGTCTAAGAATGCCTCTTGCATACCTGTGTGAACATGTGGATCCAGAAAAGCTGTGGGTCGGCCTAGGAATTTAGACATCCATGGGGGAGACGTAGGGAAGTCTGTATGCCACTGAACGTCTGGACTTGTGCTGTGCGTGTGCCTGTGCGTGTGTGTGTGTGTGTGTGTCCGTGTATGTGCCCAAGGGAGCTTGTATCAGTGTAGAAAGGAGCACTTTTGCGAACTTACATTGTGTTTATATGACACTCCCTATCCTTGAAGCCCCATGCAAAATCTACAGGCCAAGGTGGAAGCTGGCAACAGCACAGGTTTCCTAAGTGCTTACTGTGTGCTGTGCCTGCACCAGACACTAGAGACACGGAGACAAGTAAAATTCCCCGAATTAGCAGGGCCGGGTGGGAAGAGCAACAGCTTGTTATGCCCCAAGGTTGTAAACTCAAGGCCCACTAGTCAAGTTTTCCCCAGGGACCACAATCCTGCAATGGAGGATGATCTATTTCACTACCATCTCCCACTCCAGACTGAGGGTTCCTTGGGGATCAGCCCTCAGGACACGCCTGATGTGCTGACAGAATGTCACAGGCTGCTGTTTGTCAGACGTTGTCTCTGTACCCGAGTCATCATGACCCGCAGCCAGCTCTGGCAGTGCTCCTGGAGCAGACTCAGCTCCCCCTTCCTCCTCTAAAGCCAGGCTGTGTGCACCAGCTATTTCAGCTCTCCCGCTCTCAGTCTTCTCATCTGTGCCAAGAGGATAATGATTGTCTCAACTTCCCTGGGCGCTTGACGCTTCAGTGAACGTGGGCCGGGCCTGGTGCGTGTGTACCTCACTCTGTGAAGCCTAAGCGGGAGAAGCAGAGCCCTGAAGCTTCTGTGGGCAAGCAGGGGTCGCCCCATGAGGCAGAATAGGGAGGATCCCCCGGGCAGGGTCCATGCCATTGGTTGGTACTGGCTCAAGAGCATCCATCTGATCAGTATCTACATGTTTCTCATTATCTAATTCTGGTGTGTCTCTCACCCTTTATAGCACAGGTTTACATTAGACATGAACATGTAACATTTATGAAATGTTCAAGGTGTGTCAGTTGGGGAGAAATTGTCCCCCTCTCCTATGTGCACATTCTCAGCACACATGTGTGCTTGTGTGGATAGTGTGTGTTTATGGGCTTGGGGACAGGAGAGGCAGCTGGCAGCCCAAGTTGGACCCACTTCCTCCACACCTGCACACACTTTGGTGTCCATGAGAAGGGCTAGAGCTAGGTGCCATCTCTCTACCACCCCAGTCCACAGCTCCTCCTCTTCTCTGGTGTGCACTTCTGCTGAGGCCTCTCCTCCTCTGAGCCTCCTCCATCCTGGTTCAGGGTCCTACCAGTCATGTGCTGGAGTCAGGTCCAAACTGCTTGCAGAGCCAAATACTGTTCTTTTCCTAACTCCAGTGCTCAAGGACTCCATTAACAGTTTGAAACCAGGGCCAGGGATATAGTTCACTTGACAAAGCGTTTGCCTGGCAAGCATGAGGTCATGAGTTCAATTCCTGATATAAGAAAAAAAAGAAAGAAAGAACACCAAAGAAACCAGTTTGAAACCAATCATGGTAGGAACATTTACATTGAAGGGTACTGAATACCTGATACAAAGCAGACACCATCCACAACCCCCAAGGCAGTTGTAAACACCAGTACACCACTAGTGCTGCCTGCAGGCACAACTGATAAAACAACTGATGGGGTGCCAGGGCCTCCTGGACACTTGACATATTTGCACAAAACCTTGTAAGCTATTTGTCAGCATCTCCATTTCACATCTGGAGGTCATAATTTACAGCTGGACCCCAGGTCTCTGCATATAATGCGGCCTACAAATAGAGCCACAAGATTTGATAGGGCCATCTAGTCACTCTGCTCATTTTACATAGAAACATCTCACAGAGGCTTACTATGATAGGAGCTTCCCCTGTTCCTGTTAGGTTCCTGTTCCCCTGTTAGGTTCCCCAGACCTAACAGTGTAGTAACTAGGCTCAAAACACACTGCCCACATCATGCCAATGTCCACCACAAAGCCCAGGTCTCTGTCACCTGATGTCCTGTTCTGCATGCATGGTTGATTTGGTGATGGTGGGGCCTATACATGCAGAGTTTTATTTGTTTTGCTTGATTCAATCCAGTGTTCAAGACTCTCAAAAATGTTTTAAACTCACTTGGATCATTGGTTGTATGGCTGTCTCCTTCCTAAATTGGTGCCACTCCCTGTTTTGATGACTGCACCTTCACTGCAGGAATTAGTTAAACTTTTAAGAAGAATAAGCAAGCCAGAGCTTTAGGACCCAACACCTGGGGCTGGGGATTTAGCTCAGTGGCATAAGCACCTGCCTGGCAAGTGCGAGGTTGTGAGTTAGATCCCCAGTACCCCCCCAAAAAAAGCTCAGTTCCAAGGACCCAACACCTGAAGTTGCTGTGCTCTCTGATAGGTAAGTGTGGCTCTCACATACCTTTAGGAGCAGGTCCCTTCTCCCTTGTGGCTCTGCCTGCACCACTGCCCAGAGAGTTTGATTCTCTCTCCTGGCAAATATGAGCAGCACTTTGCTAAACACCTACTGAGCTCTGTACCATGTGCCTCTCGGTGACAACCAGCCTGCCCTTTGTCCAGCAAAAGTCCTTTCTCTCTGTAACTGTACATGAATTTTTCCAGCTCCCAAAGAGAGGCTCCGTGTTAGGGCGCCGCTACCCTCAGAGTCCCCGGGCTGCGGCCGACAGACGCGCGCCGGCTGGGCAGGAGGGTGGACAATAACTAGTGTTTTCCCGCAGATTCCGGACGCGGTCCTTCTCCTGTCCCCCACCCTCGGGAGAGAGATTACACGTCACTCCACCCTGCAAAATCTCAGTCTCAGCCTGGCATCCCCATACGCCGCCTCTCCAGGCCCGCCGGGGGGCTTCACATTCCGCCTCTGCGTCCCGGGTGGGCACGGCGCCAGGTGAGCGCTCACCTGGGGCTGGTGGGTGAGGGTGGCGGGGGCGGGGCGGGGCGGGGCGGGGCGGGGGGCGGGGCGGGGCGGGGCGGGGGGATGGCGGCAGGGCCAATGGGGGAGGAGGCTCGCCTCCCCAGCCCCGCCTTCCGCGCCGCTCCCTCCCTCGCTGCCCCGCTCCGCCCCACCCGAGTTTAAAGCCCCGCGGGCAGCTGGTGGCGGCGCTGCGAGCGCCGAGCTGCGCGAGGAGATGCTAGAGGGCGCCGCGCCGCCAGCACCATGCGCCCCGCGCCCGCGCTGGCCCTGGCCGCGCTCTGCCTGCTGGCGCTGCCCGCCGCCGCCGCCGCCGCCTACTTCGGGTCAGTCCCGCCGCGCCCGGCCGCGCCCCAGCCCTCCACCTCCACCTCCTCCGGCCTCGGCAGGGTCAGCCCCCCGCACCCCACCCGCTGTCTCCGACCCTCGCCCAGGGGGCCCAGCCCACCTGGCAATGGGAGCTTGCGCCGAGCTCAGTCCTCCTGGGCTCGGGCACCGGTCGCCCCTTCTGACGCCCAAGTCTTTGGTGTCCTGCGCCCCCGCTCTGCTCACCCCGCCGGGCGTCAGACTCTAGCCCAAGTTCCCAGTCCTCTCTGCCTGCGCGCGCCCTGTCCCTGCGGGTCCCGCGCTCGCATGCCGGCTCTGGGTCTTCATTTGGGTGCCTTGTCTGCCCTATTCGGGGCTCTGTCCCGGGTCTAGCCTGGGATACCGAGACCTGGAGGGCTGGCGGATGGAAGGGGTGGGTTGTTCCCAAAATGGAGCAGGTCTAGGAGAATGGGGAACCCGGGGAAGGACGGACGGGAGTGTCCGCCGCTGCGGAGCCGGACCAGATAGCGGTCCTGGCGTCGGGCATGGATGGTCTCAGGATGACGGAGGGGAGAGGGGACTATTTCAGGAGATGTACGTGATTGGAAAAGGAGGATCACTGATGGAGTGACACCTGGGGAGAGGCAGGGGCAGGAACGATGAAGGGGAGCTCGGGGTGCAAATTACAGCGCGACTGTTTCCAGGTCTCTTCTTCTCTGACCCTTGAATTGCAGGGACTCGGTAGGGTGCGAGGTAGAGGAGGCATCATGGATAAGCATGCACCTTTCCCGTGAGCTGACTCCAAATGTCAACAGACTGAGTTTAAACCTGGCCGTTTTTGTGAGCTTCACCCCAGATCAAGGGAAGGTGTGACTTCTGACCACAACAAAGGCAAGAAAAGTCCCTCAAGTGACCTGCCAGAGGCAGCTCTTATGAACCTACCTGGTCGGCACCTGTCAGGGTCTGGAGAGTCCCTCACGAGTTGAAATAAGGGCTGCAGGCTAATTTCCAGGTCATGACCCCTGGTGAAAAGTGCCAGGGCTGTAGGCAGTGGCCTCCCCTGACCTAGCAGGGAGGGATGTCAGCCCAGACCTAGGGCTAGTCCTATAGGCCTACAGCTTACTAATGTCCTGGGAGGACCACTTGGTGTCTAGGCCTCACTTTCTCCTTTTCTAAAAAGAAGGGACTTAACTTGATATGTGACCCAATCCAAGTGCAGTGCACATGTGAGATGTTTGTTTCCCAAGGATTTCAGGTTTGAAGGAGCTCTTCCTGTCTTAGCAGGAAGACATAATGGGTGCAGCACAGATTGGGTTTGATCCTGCCAATTGCTAGCTGTGTGCTCTTGGCCAAATTATTTAACGGCTTTGTCTCTCAGTTGGCGCATATTTCGTAAGAGGACTGAGTACATATAAAACACTTAGAGCAGTGCCTAGCATGCAGTAAATGCTCAGTTAGTGCCAGCAATTGTTATTGTTATTATTAGTATTAAGGAAACCAGGTACAGAAGACATCTGAGAGGTTTCTAAGCTGGAATGGATCAGGGAAGGACACTAGCTCATTTCCACGATTCTTTTGTTTGCTTGGGTTTTATGGTTGGAGATAGGAGCAAAGGTCAGATGGTGTAGGAGGAGAAGAGAGGGGTTCCAGGAGATCTGGACCACCTTGCCGGTGTGTTAAGAGGGAAAGAGGTTCTTGGCAGTACACAGTGCTAGAATTTGGGGGCTGTGATGAGGAGCAGTCTTAGAAATGAGAAGCGAAATGGTGAGTTAGGTCTGGGTTCGGACTGAGAGGCCACCTCTTCCCGCTCAAGAGCCCAGAAGCTATCACTACCCCAATCTGGAGAACACGATAAGTGCTCAGAGAAAAAGCTAAGACTTTCGCCTCATGTTGTTAAGTGTTTGGTCCAGAAGACAGATAGGATTCAATCAAAGCCTTTTGCTGAGGAAACCCTCTTGTGACTCAGTCAGACCAGGATATCCTGCTTCCCATCAGAATTCGTTCTCTGGAAGGAATCTGTTATCAGTCATGCACACGTTAGTGAGAGTGTGAGGCAATATGTTTCTCCTTTCCCCAGGTAATTTGCACTTGAAGTTTCATTTCTTATTATAACCCCTCTTTTTTTTCAGATGGGGAATCTCCACCCTCAAACTATAATGAGCCAGCAGTCGCTTCTGCTTCTTTTGTAGGAGCCTAAGTCCAATTGTCTTGATGATGATGGTAACATGATACTGTACATAGTATAGAAGTTCACAAATCACTTCCTCATGCAGTCCCCTCTCTGAATTCTGTGGTATGAAGGATGGGTGTGGATGGTTCCCAAAGGAAACCGAAGCTCAGCAAAGTCCAGTGAGTCACCTGATGTCACATCTGGATTAATCGTGGTGGGAGTTGTGTGGCACAATAGAAACCAGGTTCTGCCATGGGTCTCTCTTCCATGCCCTGCAGGGAACCGAATCAGCTACCACTGGGTGACACTGCCTCCAAGAGGGGGCACTTGAAGTTTGGGACAGGAAGTGCTTAGAACCCACCAGCCACCAAGAGCCAGGCAGCATTGAGTGTGTACCAGTTTCCCTATCAGGCTGTATCACTCATTGTTTCAAGCCTCGCTCTTGTTTTTAAGAACTTTAATCTTAACCTCAGTGAGGTTCAGACATCTGCCCAAAGTCACACAGCTAGCAAGAGGCAAAGCCAGAACTCAAAGGCCTGTGCACTCATAAACTTCCCTGTCCTGCCCCTGACAGGGAAGAAACTCAGAATCCCCCCAACAGCCTAGCCATCTCCCTGCTGGGCTACTGAGGTGCCATCAGTGTAGTTCCACTGAAGAACCAAATTATAACCTTTATGTTTTCAAAAGTAGCATACACATAATGAGATGCATGCATTTTCAGCATAATTTGAGAGGAACAACTTAGTGGCGACCCCAGGGATTCACTACCCTAAGAGATCCCCGTGCTTCTTTGTGATCAACCCTTCCCCACCAGTCCCTAGAGTACCTCATTTGTCTGTCCCTTACAGAAGTTTGTGTAAATGCAGTTGTGTGGTACATAGGTTTTTGTGCCTGGATTCTTTTGCTGAACATAACAATAACAGTTTTTGAGATTCATCCAGAGTACTGCATATATCAATCACTGCTTCTTGGAGACAAGGTCTCACTGTGTAGTGCAGGCTGGCCTTGAATTCGCTTATGTAGTCCAAGTTGGCCACAAACTCATAGTGATCCTCCTGCCTCAGTCTCCCAAGTGCTGGGATTATAAGCATGTACCACCACACTCAGTTCTTTATTTTATTTATTTATTTAGGTACCAGGAATCGAACTCAGAACTTCGCACTTGCCAAGCAGGCGCTGTGCTACTGAGGTTTATCCCCAGCCCTTATCTTTTTTTGTTTTTCTTTCTGAGACAGGGTCTCACTATGCAGTTCAGGCTGGCATTGAGCACACTTTGTAGCCCAGGCTGGTCTTGAACTCACAACGATCCTCGTGTCTCAGCCTCGTGAGTATTTGGGTTACAGGCTGTGCACCACCACGCCTGGCTTTTTTTTCTTTATTCTTAAGTAATATTTCATTATATGAATCTATCACAAATTGTTTATTCATTTCTCAGTTGATGGTCATTTGGCATACTTCTAGTTTTAGGCAATTCCCAAAAAAGGTGGCGTAAGCCTCCATTTACCTCTATTTTGTGGACATTTATTTTCATTTCTCTTGAATAACTGTCTGGATGGGCTATTGGATCTTATGGTAGGTACATGTTTAACATATAAGAAATGACTAATTGCCCAAAGTGCTTGTATCATCTTACAAAGTAATGTATGAAAGCTTCACTTGCTCGACATTCTTGTCATATAGTATCAATTGTCTTGTTTGTTTACTTTGTTTTTGTACTGAAGAATAAACTCAGGGTCTTGTGCATGCCAGGTAAATGCTCAGTCAGTAGGCTACATCCCAAACCCTTACAGTCGATTTTAGTTGAAGCCATTTTAGTGGTATGTATTGGGTATCTTTGCTTTTAACTTGCATGGCTCCACTGGTGAGTAGTGAATGCACTGGACATTTTTTCGTGTGCATATTGACCATTTGAATATTTTTTCATTGGATTATTGTTTTTTTATTAATGAATTATAAATATTCTTTATATATTTTGGATATAAGGTTTTCTTTGTCAGAAAGTATTGGTAATATTTTGTCCCTGTCTATGGCTTGTCTTTTCTTTTTCTTCCTGGTATCTTACAAACAACAGAAGTTTATCATTTTGATGAAGTTCAATGTGTTTTTCAACTTTTTATTATACGGATTTTACTTTTTTTTTTTTTTTTGTATCCTATCCAAGAGATCTGTGCCTGCCTGAAAGTTGTAAAGATGTATCCCTATGTTTACTTCTAGAAGCTTTATAATTCTGTTTTTGCACTTGGGTCTGTAATATACTTGAGTTAATTGCTTATGATGTAAGATAAGGGTTGAGGCATATTGCTTTCCATATGGGCATCTATTTGTTCTAGCACCATTTGTTGAAAAGGTGACTCTTTCTCCATTGTCTTATTTGTTGCAAATCAGTTGATCTAATAAGTGGAGTATATTTCTAGATCCTCTATACGTTGTTCTCTTAATCCATATGCCTATCTTTGTGCCAATACCACGCAGTAATGATTACTATGGCTTTATAGTAAGTCTAGAAACCAAGTACCATAAATTGTCTCTTTGTCCTTTTTCAAATTTATTTTGGGTGTTCAGGTTCTTTGTGTATATACATTTTATCAATATCTGTATGAAAGTTTGTTGAGTTTTGATTGAGATCAGATTGAATCTATAAACCAACTTATGGAAGATTAACATTTAAATAATACTGAATATGCTGAGTCATAAACAGGTCTTATCTACCTATTTGGAGCTTTAATATTTTTCCTCCATTGTGTTTTATAGTTTGCAATGTACAGATCTTGCCGGTATATTTTAAAAAGTATTTCTACGTGCTTTATGTATTTGGAAAACATTACTTTTATACATTTTTAAAAAAGGAATTGAATTGGGTCCTGAGTAAAACAAGATAAGAAAAAAGAGTAAAAGAAATTTACTGCTTTGGAATGGTGTATTAAAAGCCAAACCTCTCTGATAAGAATCATTGTGTTTTGGGAAGGAATTTAGGCTACTTGTCCCTAGCTGAGCTATAACCCCTGAGGACGTGGGCTCTTGAGTTAGTCAAAATTGCCCCCTCCGTGGTCGGTACTTGAGTTTCTGTGGCTGGGAAGGGAAGGAGGAGGGAAAGGAAGTGGGGCCGGCATGGAGTTGCCTGAAAAAGAGAAATCTCTCTGTGGTTATAGTTAAGGTGGAGCTGAACTCTGGAGGAAGCGGGACAGGTTGTTTATGAGGATGACCCCCACCCTGGCATCAACCAGAGCCAACGCCCTGCTCTGGTAAGGAGCACTGGGCTTGGAGCCATGAAGACCAGACTACAAGCCCTCAACTTAGCCATCAGTCAAATGGGCTGATCTTTATTTTGAGAAGTTGTTCTGAAGGCTAAATAAATGTATAGACAGGGCCTGGGAATGTGGCTCAAAGGCAAGAGCATGCACAACGTCCTGTATTCAGCGCTCAGCACTGAAGGAAAAGTATGTAAAAGTGCCGAACGCGGCCGTGATGGTAAACCCAGCACTCTGGGTGGCTGAAGTTGGAGGATTATGAGTTCAAACCTGGCCTGGGAAATTTAGCAGCTTACCAGATAAGTGAGACCTTGTCTCAAAAATAAAAATAAAAATGGGCTGGAGATGTAGGTCATTGTGAAGTCCTGTGTTCAAATCCCCGGTGTCTCACCCCATGTCTCCAAAGAAGTATGTACTTACAACGTTAAAGTGCTATTGATACATAAAGGAGTCCAAAAAATATAGCAGTCTGCCTTAGAGCATACCAAGTTAAAAAGTGTCTAGTGATGTTTTCTCCTTCCTACGTCTTTATCCCAGTTGTTATACCATTAAAAACAAATATAATCTTTTCCTGTGATCATCTCTTTCTACCATTGTGACAAACCAGGAGGTAGGTGTGGGCGTGAGCCTCCTCACTAATAGGTGGGTGGGAGAAAAGTGTAGAGAGGCTATGTGCCTTGCCGGAAGTCACAGAACTAGTGGTTGGCAGCGTCAGATTTGAAAGCTAGCTGGTTAGAACCCAGAGCTGATCTCTTTGTTCTTGCCCATACTGCCTACCTCCCCTGACAACTCTGACCCTCTCATCCCTCCACGGTCACCCTTGTGCTTCACTTGCACATGGAGGAGCACTCCTGCACCATGTATCCTCAGCTCTGGGTTTGTCACCTACTTTTTACTGTGCTCATGTCTCCAGCTCACTAGTAGGCAGCTCACCTGTGGGCAGAGGCCGTGGGCCCTGTTGTCCGCTGACCTCCCCATCTCTGGTTTTACTCCCTGGCCTGCTGGCCTTCTATCGCCTGCCTGATTCTCTGTACCCATCACGACGCTTTTCCCTTACCTGGAGACACCCCGCCCTCTTGTGTCCATGCTTCACTGAGGCCGGGGCCATGCCTGGTCCTGTTAGATTTGGCCTGGAGTTAAAGTGGAGAGCAAGCATTGTCCCTTGGACTCCAGAACTCGGCCACACCAAGCATTTGGTGGGTGCCTTTGTGATAAGAGATAAACTGGGACAGGGTGAGGTAAGTGCTGCCTCAGGCCCAGACCCCTCATTGGAGAAAAGAAGACTGACAGGGAGAATGGAGGGTCTTGGAGACTTCAACAAGCACACTCCAGCCGGTTCTGGAAAACTCCAAAGAGCCAGTATTAGGACAGGACGAGAGGCTCTGCTCTTCCTACATATCAGTCCTGTTGAGGCCAGATGCATTTCAGGATCCAAAATTTCTCAGATTTTAGGAAGAAAACACAATGCATGTATCATGTATAGCATCACATGCTATCTAATGTCTAGGGCAAAACCCTGAAGGATAGTACTTCATTATTTTTTGGTAAGAAACCGTGTATAAGTTGGTATAAATAAAGACCATAGTAATCTTTGGTCTGAATCTTGGGGTGGTTGAGGCTTGCTGCCATACAAAGCACAAAA
>PVJX010027962.1:0-24401 GCA_004027295.1 Dolichotis patagonum
TTTTGTCTTTTTGAGACAGGGCCTTGCTCAGCGCTTTGTTGGTCTTGAATTTGCAAGGATCCTCTTGCCTCAGTCTCCCAGGTGCTGGAATTACTGGCATGCACCACCACATCTAGCTATGATTTGTAATGACAAACTAACCTTGCATTCCTGGGATTAACCTTACTTGGACAGATTGTGTAATTCTTTTATTTGTTTGTTTATTTATTTTGCAGTACTGAGGTTTTTTAACTCAGAGCCTTTGCAGTGAGCTACATTCCCAGCCTGCCAGCTCCTTTCCCTCTCTCTCTCCCTGTCTCTCCCTCCCTCTCTCTATTTCTCTCTTTCTTTTGGTTTTTTTCTGGCACGGTTTCACTGTGCAGTTCAGACTGGCCTTGAATTTGCAGCGAGCGATCCTCCTGCCTCAGCCTCCTGAGTGCTGGAATTACAGTCGTGCGCTACCATGCCCGGCTGTATTGATTCTTGAAAGTATTGTAGCTTGGCATAACTAATGCCATCTTGTGCCCTGTATTTGGCCCAGAAGAGTAAAAAATTATTCAGGGTACAAGTCCCATGAGAAAAGCAAAATGAGCTGTATGCACACACACACAAAATTTAACCTGTTCAACAAAGAAGCAGGATACAGGTATCAACCAAAAATTAATGTAAGATTCTAGCTAAATTGTTCCCAACAGGATGGCTTTTTGTGGTTTTCTGCTTTAAAAGCTCTGTAACTTTACAGTTTAGGGCCACTCAGTGGGACTCTGAAACAGGGGTCCATGGGTGGTCGCCGAGCTCAGCTAATAAAATTCCAAATTTATTAATTTGGCTGCTTGGATTCCTATGTTGTTTGAACCCACTGCAGAAAGTACAGTAAGAATTAATCAATCCAGGCTGGGGATTTAGCTCAGTGGTATAAGCACCTTCCTTATACCACTGAGGTCGTGAGTTCGTGAGTTCACCCTGGTACCGTAAAGAAAAAAAAAAAAGAATTAACCAATCCCTGTATAAAGGATTCAGTCATTTGAGGACTTACATTCCTGAACTGTTACTATTGACAACTTTTCTTGCCCTTTACATTTTCTGAGTTACTGAAAAAGCTCATCCCATTATTAGCTTCAAGAGTAAGGACATAGCCCACCCTTAGTGTATAACAGTCACAATGCATGATACCCAGCAGCAATACATTTGTTAGTGGCCAGGGATTTAGCCCAGTGGCATAAGCACCTGCCTGGCAAGTGAGAGATCGTGAGGTTGATCCCTAGGAACAAAAAATAAATACATAATAAGAATGAATTTGTTACTAAATTTCATAGATTTATCATCCTTTTAGTAAATTAAATAATATTTGCTGATTTCTACCTCAAACAGGTGCTTTCTGAACGCTTTACTTCTACCTGCCTCTCGTTGAAATTTGGCGCTGTGGTTTGAATTAGTGTCCTCTAAAAGTCTGAATGTAAAGGCGCAGTCCTCCAGGTAGGGTTTTTGGAGTGGCGTGGCCCTTTAAGAGGTGGAGCCTCAGGGGAAGTCCTTGCTTCTTTGGGGCGGGGTCTTGAAAAGACTTGCCAGACCGTCCAGATTCTCTTTCTCCGAGTCCTGCCTTATCACGTGACCGCTTGTGCTGCGGCCACTGCCGCCCGCTGTTCTCGTCAGAAGCCAAACCGAGGAGCTGCCTGAGCTCGGGTTAATACCTCCAAATTGTGAGCTAAATAAACCCATTCTCAGCGGGCCTCTAGTCCCAGCGGTGGGTCAGGAGGCCACGGAGCAAAGGTCGCTTGAGCTCAGGGATTCTGGAGCAGTCTGGGCCGCGTACCAACCCAGCCTGTCTCAGCAAGGCAGAGCAAGCCAGGCCTGATGGCGCATGCTTGTAACCTCAGTCTTCTAGGAGGCTGAGGCAGGAGAATTCCGCGTTTGAGCCTCACCTGGGCAATCTGGTGACTCAAAATAAGGCTGGGGATGTAAGTCACTGTGAAGGTCCTGGGTTCAATCCCTACGCTGCAAATGATAATGATGATGAAGATAATGATACTGACAATTTGGTGTCATGATGTTCTAGGTGGCCTGGGAAGCTCTCATCACTCCTACAGTCATTTTGGCGGCTTGCTAGGGACAGATGGCCTGAGACACTGGACTCCTGCATCTAGGCCTCAGCGCTGGCCCCCAGTGGGCCCTCCCTCTCCATGCGGCCCCCATCCTTCCAGAGCTTACAGACTTGTAGCAGAAGCGGTCCGAAGAGCAGAAGCGGCAGTTACTTTTGCCACGTTCTACTGCCTTACCAATGTCAACAAGACCAGCCCAGCTTAAGAAATTCTCCCTCTTTTATTTTTTGTTCTTCGAGACAGTCTCTCCGTATGTAGTTCAAGCTGGCCTCGAACTCATGGTGATCCTCCTGCCTCGGCTTCCTGGGTGCTAGGATTCCAGGCATGTACCACCATGCCTGGCAAGATTTCCCCCCCTCCTTTTTTTGTACTGGACTCACAACCTGGCACTTGCCAGGCAGGCACTGTGCCTCTGAGCTATATCCTCAGCCAAACAAAATATTTTTAATTGAAGATTCTCACGTATCACATGATCACTTAGAGAAATCTATTCAGTCTACCATATATGAGTGTTTGAAATGTATTTTTAAAAATACGAATATAGGGCCGGGGATTTAGCGCAGTGGCTTAAGCACCTGTCTGGCAAGTGCAAGGTCGTGAGTTCAATCCCCGGTACCAAAACAAACAAACAAACAAAAAATACGAATATATTTTGAAACTTCCCTATTTTGGAACAGATTACAAATCAGAAACTTCTAGAATAACAAAAAAATTAAGTGAAATAAGATATTGTTTGAAATCAGAAACTGCTGGGTAAAGACTATCAATAATACTAACAAACCTACCTAATTTTAGCACACTGAATTTTAAAAACACGCTAATCTTATCCATTTGGCCTGCATGAACAGACCGCTCTCCCAAGAATTGTCTGTCTTACGACTGGCCCAGATGGTCATGTTCCAGTTCACGTTAATGTGTGTGCATCACGTGGCTGATACTTGCTAATAGATACGTTTCATCCACTTTGCTGAGAGCCACAGGGAACACAGGGAACAAGACCTCCAGACCCAGGGGAAAGAGAAAGAATATGGTTAGCTAGCAGGTGAGGCAGTCCACGGTCCATACCCTGTGTCCCAAACTGGGGCCTAGGGCTTCTTGGCAGAGCACTTGCCTAGCACGTAGAGACCCAGATTCCGTCCCAGGCCCCTGAATCAAGATCCTGTCTACTGCAAAGTGCTCTAGCAGATGGGGCAGGCTGAGAATTCTACCACCTGCCAGGATGCATTTGCCTGTGGGCAAATAGAGATGAGAAGCACACGTGTAACTTCAAAAAACACTAAACTTCATGATGGCACGTGCCTGTAATTTCAACTCCTTGGGAGGCTGAGGCAGGAGGATGGCCATGAGTTCTTCAAGGCCAACCTGGGATACGTAGTAACACCATGACCAAAAAAAAAAAAGAATTAAAAAATAAAATAGTTTGAGAGGATGTAGGTCACAGATAATATGCCCTTGTGTTCAATCCCAGTATAAAAACCAATAAAATTAACATTAAATTTTTTGAAGTCATAACACAGTGGAAGACCCAGGCACTGAAATAAATGACTATTAGAACTGTCACTCAGCCCAGTGTGGTGGTGCATACCTATAATCCCATCCTTCAGTAGGCTGAGGCAGGAGGATCACCTGCCAAAAGCTCAAAACCAGTCTGAACTACATTGCGAGACCTCTCAGACGGATAGACAGTTAGAGGATAGATAGATGATGAAAGACTGTGTTGTCAGGGACCTTTAAGTTTGGAAAATGACACTGTAAGTAGACAAAAATATGGGTCTGGGGATATGGCGCAGGAATAGAATATTTGTCTAGCACGGATGAGGTTCCACACCCAGTAATAGAAGGAGAGGGTCACTGTCACTTTTGGATCCCTACAGATCCTCTACCACAATAAATGTAAATAAACCATGAGGTTGAACAATATGAGGTTGCCTTTTGTTGTTGCTGTTACCAGGGATTGAACTCATGACCTTGCTGTGCTGCTGAGCTAAATCCCTGGCCTTTGTCTTTTCTTTCTTTTTTTTTTTTTTTTTTTGTCTTTTTGCGATGGGTTTGCTATGCAGTTTAGATGGGCTTTGAACTCACTCTGTAGCCTAGGCTGGCCTTGAACAGCGATCCTCTTGCCTCAGCCTCTCTGAGTGCTGAGATTATAGACGTATACCACCGTGTCTGGCCAAAATTGCCATTTTTTTCAGACAAAAATAATTATCAACAATTTTGCTGGGTTCAGCCTAGGAGTTGCCAAGAGTCTGGATATAAACATCCACAGCCATGCTTTTTTTTTTTTTTTGTTTTTATTGCTTTATTTTTTGAAAGAGTCTCACTATGTAGTTCAGGCTGGCCTTGATCTCACTACATCACTTAGGCTGGTCTCAAACTCCCAGAAATCCTCCTGCCTCAGTCTCCTGATTGCTGGGGTCACAGACTTGCACCCCGACACCCAGCACTGCTATGCGTTTTGTAGCAAGGCCTATGCATTTTGAGTTTGGATCTTACTTGTCACTCATTCCAGTGCCCTGGAGCATTGAATGTACGTGGTCTCAGTTCTTTAATCTGTGAAACAGGGTTAGGGACGCTTTGCGGGCTGTCCTGCCAGGATGCATTATGGGAACAAGCAATTAGTCTCTGCTATCAGATGCAGGATCTGGGGGGCCGTGCACTGTGGCTTGTTATTACTTGACATATTTTTAGCTTGAAGACATGGAAAATGTCAGTAGCTGGCTTTCCTGGCATTTGTTGCCTTGTAGCTTTTTGCAGGCATCAGTTGTAAATCTCTTTTTTTTCCTACCAGGGATTGAACCCAGGGCCTTTGCACTATGCCACGTCACCAGCCTTTTTTTTTTTTTTTTTTTTTGCCTTTTATTTTGAGACCAGCGCTCACCAAGTAGCTAGATTGCCCAGCCTGAGTTTAAACTTGCAGTTTTCCTGCCTCAGCCTTCCAGAGTGGTGGGATTACAGGAGTGTGGACTCCACCAGTTTGGAAAACTAAATTTTCTACTAGGAAAAGGTTGTATTTTTCCTTCTCTTGAGCAATGCTATCTTGGCCATCTCACTGTGCTTCGTTTTCTGATGGAGACATTATATATGATTAAATCACTCATATATAATTTATTTAATGTCAACCAGGGATGGTAATGCCAGCCAGTAATCCTAGCACTTGGAAGGCTAAGGCAGGAGGATCACAAGTTTGAACAGAGTCTGGGCAATTTAGCGAGTTAATCAACTGCATTTTGTTCTTTTTGGAGACAGGGTCTCGCTATGTAGTCAGGATGGCCTTGAACTCACGATGTAGTCCAGGCACTTGTGCTTTAAATCTGGGGCAGTCCTCCTGCCTCAGCCTCCCAAGTACTGGAATTACAGGCATATGCCACCTCACCCAACTAATTTAGTGAATTAGTGAGACCCTGCCTCAAAATCAAAAATTAAGAACGGACTGGGATTGGGTGTGGGAGGCTGAAGCAGGAAGATCACCAACAGTTCTAGGGCAGCCTGGGCTACGTGGTAAGTTCAAGACCAGCATAGACTGCATAGTGAGACATTGTCTCAAAAAAAAAACCCAGAAAACAAACAAACAAAAAAGATTGTATCATGAAAAAATGACAAACTGATTTTCTTTTGCACGTAAGTTCTTGAAGCAAACTAGAGTTAACTTAGCAGCCTGAAGCTTTGCTCCCTGCTGACAAAAGCAGTTCATTAAACTGAAATTAACTTTCACACCAAAGGTGCCAGTTTTTGCTTTTATATTTTTCACATACTTCAAAAGTAAAAGAAAAAGTGCTGTGTTGTAATGAATAGAAAACTAATTTGAGATGCGAAGAAAATTCGCAGTTTTAGGCCTGGCAAACTAGCAATGGGTAGAAGATTTTGTTTCTTGTCTTCCTTTTGCTGTGCTAAGAATCAAACCCAGGGTCCTGAGCACACTGGGGAAACACTCTATCTCTGAGCTACATCCCCAACCCGGAGGGATGAGGGGCTGAGCATCCCCTCATCGGGGAAGATCGGAGGTAAGAGCTGTAATACCTATTTGTGGTTACTGGTAAAATGGTTGAAGTGGACCCTAGCATGGTGGTGCAGGCCTGTAGTCCCAGCACTTGGGAGGCTGAGGCAGGAGGATTGCCATGAGTTTGAGGCCAGCCTGAGCTACACAGTGAGAACCTGTCTCAAATAACATAAATAAATAAATTTTAAAAATTACAACACGAGGGACCGGGGATTTAGCTCAGTGGCTTAAGCACCTGCCTGGCAAGCGCGAAGTCGTGAGTTCGATCCCTGGTACCAAAAAAAAAAAAATTACAACACGAGGATCCCTGAGTTGCTCTTGTTACTGTTAGCGTGTGGGACAGTGGATGGCACGCTGGCCACTTTGGTGACACGTTAATTCAAACACAGTTATTCTCCTGAGATGGCTTAGCACGGAAGAGCTTTGGTTTTGGAGGGCAGGCAGCCACATGTCACTGGCCGCTGCCTAGGTGCCATTGTAATCAGGGGATTCTGGGGACGGGACAGATTCTGAGCTCCTGGTCGGGCCAGAGCCGATGAGACAGTGCTGTTCCTCTTCCTGACTTGGCCTCGAAGGATGCTGTGACACTCTGCAGCCTCGGCCACCAGGATTCAGTGGCATAAAACCAGGCCTGCAGCTCAGCCCTACCCTTGCCTTCTGGTGACACGCAGTGCACGGGCGTCTCTGGCTGTGTTTCCCCGGGTTTGTGGTTGTTGCTTTTGCTTGCTTCGGGGCAGGCGGCGTCTCACTCCAGAGCACAGGCCGGCCCGATCTGCCCTGTAGTCCAGGTTGCCCTCAAACTTGCGATCCTCCTGCTTCTGGCTCTCGAGGGTGGGGTCACAGCTGTGCGTCCCCCCAGGCTGTGCCCAGAGCGTGGCAGAGGGAATCCGCTTGCTTCTCACCAGCAGCCGCTCCAAGGGTGCTCCGGTGCC
The DNA here is from genome assembly GCA_004027295.1 of Dolichotis patagonum. NCBI lineage: Eukaryota > Metazoa > Chordata > Mammalia > Rodentia > Caviidae > Dolichotis > Dolichotis patagonum. The sequence goes on from PVJX010027962.1 coordinate 7,008, forward strand.
ACTACAAGCAAGTGCTATTTCGCCTGCTTCGTGGTCTCCAAAGATACAGCCTGGAAAGAGGAAAACAACCCACTGGACCCTCTGGTTTGGTTTGTTCAGACAGGATCCTGATGCTTCTGTCAGGCTGGCTTTGAACTCAGGGCAATCCTTCTGCCTCAGCCTCCCAGGTGCTGTTATTTACAGATAATGTGCCACACCTGGTTGGAAGCATTTAAAAAGTGTATCGAAGCCATCATGGCACCTTTAAAGTTGCACAGTTAGCTGTGTCTGTTGTTGTCCAACATCCCTAGTCCTAGCCCCTGGCAGGCTGAGGCAGGAGGATTTGAGGCCAGCCTAACCACACACCAAACCAGCCAAGTTTGAGGCCAGCCTAACCACACACGTAGTGAGTGCAAGGCCAGTCTGAACTGTATGCATAGTGAGACCAGGTCTCTAAACAAGTAAGTAAACAAATGATGAAGAGGGCTCACGAGTAGCTCAGGGGTCAAATGTTCAATTCCCTGAAAAGAATGAATGAAGAGTAAGTAGCACTGGGCGGGGGGCTCAGTGTCCTCGGTTAGCAGCACCAGCCACATCGAGCCAGATAGAGGTCTCTTCTGCACAGCATCGAGGACACGCTGGTCCCACACATCCCTATCGTGACGTGTGGCACCTACAGGAGTTGTATTCAATTTTGCAATACTGGGCATTGAACACAGGATCACCACCCTGAGCTACGTCCCCCACACTTTCATTATTTTTTTATGTCGAGACAAGGTCACTAAGTTGCCAGAATGCCCAGGCTGGGCTTGAACTTGCAATTCTCCTGCCTCAGCCTCCCAGACAGCTGGGATTATAGGCCCACACCATCAGCATCCCTGTTTGAACCTAAAGGAATTTGTACAAATCTTTTGTTACTCAAAATATTGGGATAATACGCATTTTTAAAATTTTTATTTATTTTTATTTTTAAGCTTTTTTTTTTAATCTGCAGGTTTTATTTTTGGTGGTCCAGCATTGTGGAAACAACTAATACCACTGAGTTACACATTTGAAAGTGTGTACCCCAGCCAGGTGTGGCACGTTTTCCAGTTACTCAGGATGCTGAGGCAGGAGGATCACAAGTTAGAGCCCAGCCTGGGCAGTTTAGCAAGATTGTGCCTGAAAATTTAAAAAGTGGCTGGCGATGTGGTTTACTGGTAGAGCAACTCTGGGTGGGATCCTCAATATTTAAGAGAATAAAAGTAAAGGTGCGGGGATGAGGGCTTGCCTAGCACGTGGAGGAAGCCCTGGATTCAATCCCATTTTTTCTTTCAAAACATTTTAAAGCTTCTGTTAGACGTCTAAATGTCATCATCTATTTCCCTTGCTAATTTTTAAAAATAAAACATATGCCAGGCACGGTGGTGCACGTCTGTGATCCCAGCGCTCAGCAGGCTGAGCCAGGAGGATCACCATGAGTTTGAGGTTAGCCGGGGCTACAGAGGGAGACCCAGTCGCAACAAACAAACAAATAAATGACATATTAAGCACACTATTTTCTTTTCTTTCTTTCTTTTTTTGAGACAGGGTCTGCCTGTGTAGTCCAGGTTGAGTTTGAACTTACTGTCTGTCCCAGGCTGCCTCAAACTCAAGGCAATCCTCCCGCCTCAGCCTCCTGGGTGCTGGGATTACAGGCATACAATACCACCCCTGGCCAGGGATACTGCCTTAACTTCGCTATTATGCATATGTGTCTGTGTCTGTGTGCATGTGTGTGTGTTACTAACAGGATTAGAACACAGGGCCTTATGCATGCTATGCAAGCCTGCTACCATTCAGCTACACTCCTAGGCCTTTGACTATTTTATTTTTTGAAATCAAGGCTAAAATTGCCCAGCCTTGACTGGAACTGGCAGCATATCTATAGTCTCTATTGTGCTATCGTGCCGGGATTACTTTGCTTTTTTTTTTTTTTTTCCTTTTTTTGTGGTACTAAGAATTGAATCTCAAATTGACCCTCATTTTGAAGACAAGCTTTTTTTGTTTTGTTTTTTTGTTTCAAGACAAGGTCTCACTATGAGTAGTCCAGGCTGGCCTTGACTTCACTTATGCAGCCCAGGCTGGACTCCAACTCACGGTGATCCTCGTGCCTCGGCCCTTGGAGTGCTGGGGTTACAGGTGTGAACCACCATGCCTGGCTCTCAAAAGGACTTTTTATTGGTATTGACTGAGACTGGGGTCTATTATGGTTTATATCTGGATGCCCCTCCCAAGCCTCGTGTACTCACAAGTGGAGCTTTGGGGAGGTGATTGGAGGTGAAAGGGTGATTAGCACACTTTAGGTTTATGATGTCGGATATCGTGTCTCCATGATGAGAAAGTAGCTAAGATACATTTTGGTACCGGAAGTAGGGTTGTTGCTGTGATTATCTGACCATATAGTTCAGATGTTGAAACTGGCATGCTAGAAGAGTTTGGAAAGGTATGAAGACGCTGGCTGGAGAAGCAGCCATGAAATGCATAAAGGGATGCCACATGAGGCCAGCCGGGACTACATAGTGAGTTTAAGGCCAGCTAGACTTTGTCTCAAAAAAAAGATTGGACCTCCAAATATAGAGCAGAAGTGAATTTGGTTGCTGAAAAGATTTTCATCAGAAGTACTTTGGGAAGCTGGGTGTGGTGATGCACCCTTGTAATCCCAGCACTCAGCAGGCTAAAGCAGGAGGATTGTTGCAAATTTGAGACCAGCCTGGACTACAAAGTAAACTCAAGGCCAGCCTGAACTGTATAGTGAGACTCTGTCTCAAAAAGACCAAAAGCAAAACAAAACAAAACAACAACAAAAAAATAGTACTTTAGGCCAGGCATAGTGGGCAGATACCTATAATTCCAGCACATGGGAGGCTGAGGCAGGAGGATCACTGTGAGTTGGAGGTCAGCCTAGGCTACATAGTGAGTTCAAGGCCAGCCTGAACTATGCAGTAAGAGTCTGTCTCAAAACAAAACAAAACAAAATCTCTTGCCAAAAAAACCCCAAAAAACAAAAAATCCAAAACCCAGAAAAACAAACCAAAAAAAGAAGTTCTTCGAAACAGGACAAGAGGGAAAATGCCTGGAGGAATGTGAGGAAGCAGCGAGGCTCCACCCTTTGGGGGCTCAGCCTTGCAAAGGCAAAGGACTGCTTTGAGAAGAGCCCCAGGGCGCTCCACGGGAGGAGGGCTTGACTGTGCTCAGCCATCCAGGCCCTCAGAGGCCTCTGGAGCCACCAGCAAGTGCAAAAGGGCCTGGCTACTGCTCTGTCCATGTGATCCCGGTGAAACGGAGAGTGCGGTGGAGACCCCAGCAGGTTGGAGAAGCCAGGAACGCGGACCCTCTGAGGAAAGCTGCAAGCAGAGAGCCCCGAGGGCTGCTGTAGGGACGGGGTGGCCAAGCCCTTTGGAACAGGACAGGGTCACATCTTGCCACAGATTGCTGTGGGCGCTGGGCCCGGAGCTACAGGGTTTAACCTTTGCCCTGCTGGATTTCTGTCTTGTGTTTGTCCCATTCATCTCTGTCCCCCCCCCAATCTCTCCCTTTTGGCCTGGGGGTGTTTACCCTGTGCCTTTCAATGTGGACAGTGTCTAACTTTCTTTGTATTTTTACAGGACCTCACTGCTAAGACTTTGCCTTTTGTCTCAGAGGAGACTCTGGACTTGGCCTACTCAGCAGTGCCTGAACTATTAGGACTTTGGCCACTCTTAGAGATGGACTGAATGCATTCTGCAAAAAGGAATGTGCTGAGGCTTTTGGGACCCAGGGTCAAATGTTAGAGTTTGTATCTAGATGCCCACCCCCAAAGCCTGGAGTGCTAGCAGAGGGCTTTGGCTGTGATGCTCACCAGTGGATGGGTGCTCTGATGAGCTGATAGCCGAATGGCATGTTGGGAAGAGAAGTCTGGTTGGAGGAGGGTCCTGGGGGCGTGGCCTGGAAGGTTATATCTGCCTCCCTCCTCCTCCCCATCTCTCTGCTTCCTTCGGCAGCACCTTAAGCAAACCTCCTCATGCACCACTGCCCTGGAGCAGCTGCCTGTGGGCTGGAGTTCTACAAACTGTGAGTACAAATAGACCATTCCTTAAATTGTGGGTATCAGGTATTTTGTCCCAGCACTGAGGAAGCATGGTAACTAAGACAGGATCCAATCAAGGAAAAAAGGAAAAATAATTCAAAATCTTTTTTTTTTTTTAGTACAGAGAATTGAACCCAGAACCTCTGCACTGAAGTATATCCACAGAGTTCTTTTTAATTTTTATTTTGAGGCAAGGTCTTAAAGAGGCGCTAGATTGCCCAAACTGGTCCTGAACTTGTAATCATCCTGCCTCAGTATACCATCAAGCATCACTAAGCCCAGCTTAACGCACGTGTGCACACACGTGTGAGTGTGTGCGTGTGTGTTGCTAGGGAATGAATGCACTGATATACATCCTCAACCTCTTTTATCTTTTGAGACAGGGTCCTACTACATTGCTAAGTTGCCCAGGCTGGATCAGTCCTGCCTCAGCCTCCCAGAGTGCTGGGGTTACAGGCATGCATCACCAAGCCCAGTTTCAGCTTGGTTTTTTTGTTTAATGTATTTTCTCCAAGACATCCCCATATGAGTTTCGCTTACAACCATTAATTCTGTGCGTACCCAACTGGCCTTCTTCACATCTAATAATGTACACTCAAGAAGACACATGTACTTCTACTCACACAGACAGTGATGCATGAGATCAGTGAAGCTAGTTTGGTAATTAAACACCAGGTATGGTGGTGCATGCCTGTAATCCCAGCATTTGGAAGGCTGAGGCAGGAAGATCACTATGAGTTCAAGGCCAGCCCAGATATACTGCAAGCCTCCTCCCAAAATAACAAAAGAATCCAAACAAACAATAAGACAACAATAAAAGTAGTTAACATGGCTTTAACATTTTGGGGGGGGGTTCTGGGGGTCAAACCCAGGGCCTCCCACTTGCTAAGCATATTTCAACCACTGAAGTATAACTTTGGCTTGTATCTGGCTTTACACTCAGCACAGTATTTTTGAGGGTCAGCTGGGGTGGCAGGATCTGTGGGTGTGTTTTGTTTTTGTTTTTGAGGCAGGGTCTCATTGTGTAGTCCAGGCTGAACTAGACTGGCCTGGAGCTTTCGGTGACCCTCCTGCTTCAGCCTCCTTGAATGCTGGGATTGTAAGTGTGTGCCAGCATGCCTAGCCAGCATGGTTTAATGTCCCAGTGATATTCCACTGTACCTGTGCACCCCATTTGTTTCCTCACTAGTGAGCTGATGGACATCTGGGCTGTGTCCACTTTTTGGTCCACGTGGCCAATGCTGCTTTGTGCCTGTGTACACACCTCCTGGAGCTGGCTTGGTAAACTGAAGATAGAATCAACTTTCCACGCAGCCAGCAAACATTTGTTGGATTAAAACTGCGAGATCAATGACTGATTCCACAAATCTTTTGCTTTGCTGGATAAAGTTACAGAATTCCCAAACTGTCTGTGCTAGGAACTTTCCGAGGGGTCTGCCCCAGACCCTGACTGTGAGAGGGTGTGGGCACAAGCGGCAGGCTGCAGAGAAGGCCAGGAGCACAGCTGGCATCCCAGCGGGTGGTGTTGTGAGCGTGGCACGGTGAAGCTTTGTTAACTGGGCACCCGCAACAACTGCTTGCGTCTCAACGTGCTTCCCTGTGGGAAGTGATTGCTTGGATTTAAATTTAGTACTTTGTCATTCTTTCAATGTTTTGTTTTAAAAAAAAAATTCCCTGTTAGCTGAGCATGGTAGTGCATGCCTGTGATCCCAGCCCTCGGGAGGCTGAGGCAGGAGGACTGCTGAGAGTTCCAGACCAGCCAGGGCTATGTAGTGAGCTCAAAGCCAGGCTGAACTGCATATTAAGATCCTGTCTCGAAAAAATCTATTGCATGAAATTCCATGAAATCACTGCCCTCCACATTGTTTGTGTAGACACAGTGGTCTTTTTTTTTTTTTTTTAAATATTAAATGCCTCATGGATTTGCGTGTGGTCCTTGTGCGGGGCCCCTGCTAATCTCCACACCCTTCTCACTTTAGCACATGAACTGCTGAATCAAGCATGGCACAGCAGCCTTGGCTGGTTTCAGTGATAAAATTAATTTTATATTTCTGTTCACTGTCTTTGTAGTTTAAGGCTGTCTGGCTGTGGCTGGGTCACTTACTTTGTTTTGCTTTGATTTTCTGGCTGACGATTGAACCTGCAGAGCAGTGAGCTACAGCTGCAGCCCATTTGACTTACTTATTTTTGTGGTGCTGTGAGTTGAACCCAGGGCCTTTGCCCTAAGCTAGGTCCTCAGCCCTTTTTTGTTTTGAAACAGGATTGTGCTAAGTAGCTCTGTCACCCAGGGCTGGCCTTGAACTTGAGTTTTCTCTGCTTGAGCCTCCTGCCTGGGATTTCAGTTGAATTGCTTTCTGACTACATGAACCAGTCCTAGTGACTTTACCTCTCCCTAAACATCAGGCATAGTTAACATTTTTCTTACGTTCCGTCAACTTTGAGCCCCTACTTTTTTTTTTTTTTTTTTGGTCTTTTTGAGACAGGGTCTCACTATGCAGTTCAGGCTGGCCTTGAGCTCATCTTGTAACCCAGGCTGGTCTTGAACTCACAACAGTGATCCTCCTGCCTCAGCCTCCTAAGCACTGGGATTACAGGTGTGCACCACCATGCCTCTGGAACCCCTAGGTTTTTAATTGGAGTGGCAATGAAACCACTGGTGGTAGGGTGATGCAGTAGTATGATGTATGGTTGTGGTATGATGGATGCCACTCATTTGGGCATAAATCAGGGGCCCTGTTGGGTCAGTGACACCCACCCTGATCCAGTGAGGCAGACAGCAGTGACAGTCAGGGGAACACAGGAGCTTGTCCTCTGGGGCTGCATGTGGAGGATTGAGACTAGCAGTTGGAATTCAGCAGGATTTGTGGAATGCATGAATTTCATAGATTGACTTGATTCTGGCTCTAGAAACACTGCTAATGAAAGTAGGTGTAAAATAGCATAGTGAAATGAATTTATGAAATGTCTCTTAGAAATTAAAAGTTTCTTTTTGTTTATATTTTTGAGATAGCAACTCACTCTGTAGTCAAGAACTCGAGATCTTCCTGCCTCAGCCTCCTGAGTGCTAGAATGGGATTACAGATGTGCACCAACACACTTGCCTACATTTTTTTTTTATTATTTTTAATGTACTAACTGGTGAGTAAAAATTGTGTTTATAGGGGCCAAGGGTTTAGCTCAGCAGGCATAAGTGCCTGCTTGGCAAATGTGAAGTTGTGAGTTCAATCCCCGGCACCCCCCCCAAATTGTGTTTATAGTATACTACATGATGTTTTATATATATAAAACACGACTTAAAGGTACTTAACATGTATGTATTACCTTTTGTGTGTGTGAAAATTTACTCTTACTAATTTCAAGAATGCAAAGCTGGCTGTGATGGCACACACCTGTAATTCCAGCACTCAGGAAGCTGAGGCAGGAGGATCGCTCCAAGTTTGAGGGCAACCTGGGCTACATAGCAAGATCCTGTCTCAAAGCCAACAAACAACAAACAAAAACATTAAAAATGTTATTAATGATGTACAAAATGGAGTAAAACTTCTAATTGTTACTCTCTACTGTGATTCAGGGACTTAAAAAAGAGAAAGAAAAAGCCAATTTGCTTTTAATTTAAAAAGTGTTCCTGTTTTTGACAGTATTTATTTCATTTCTTTTTAAAAAGCTCTATAAATCTTCACATCTAGGACAATTTCCAAAGTACTCGTCAACCAGTTTCATCTTGGGATGTCCTTGAATGGTGATAAGAACTGTAAGTGCCTTACTACGAGATTTAAAATCTTTCTAAACAGCAATGAATTCACTGGAAAACATTATTTATAGTAATTTTCTCCAGATGCGGATTATCACTGTTGTGTTTGCTTCTTTCTGCTTGCCTTAGTTTCATGGAACGGACATCTATTGTTCTTAAAGGAACAACAGAGGGGCCCAGCATTTAGCTCAGTGGCACCAGTGCCTGCCTGGCTCTGGGTTTGATCCCTGGTACCAAAAAAATAAATAAAAATAAACAACAAAAATAAGTCAGACAAAACATAGTTTATACAATAGTCCTTCTTCTTCTTTTTTTTTTTTTTAAGTGCGAGGCTCAAACTCACAACCTCAAGCTTGCCAGGCAAGCACTTAAACCACTGAGCTAAATCCCTACCCTCTTCTTCTTTTTTTTAAACAGAATTTTGCTACCTAGTTCAGACTGGCCTTAAGCTTAGTATGGAACCCAGGCTGGCCTTGAAGTTGGGCCGATCTTCCTGCCTCAGCCTAACGAGTGCTGGGCTTGCTGGCATGCTGACGGGGGTATCCTACTGTTTCTTTTTTCTTTTTTTAGTACCAGGGATTGAACTCATGACCTAGCACTTGCCAGGCTGGCACTTATGCCACTGAGCTAAATCCCTGGCCCCCTACTGTTTCTTTTGAGACAGCTTTTTGCTATGCCATCAGGCTGGTCTGGAACTCCTGGGCTCAGGGATTCCCCTGAGGAGCTGGGACTGTGGCTAGCCCAGCTAGCCTGGCCTTTGCCATCCTTTCATGTAGTTTGTTTGCAGTTCTAGAGATGGAACCCAGGGCCTTCACACTGAGCCTTTTCTTTTTATTTGTTTTTTTAAAATTATTTATTATCTTTAGAGACAGAGTCACATTATGTAGTTTAGGCTGGCCTTGAACTCACTTTGTAGTCCAGGGTTACCTTGAACTCACAGCAATCCTCCTGCATCAGCCTCCTGAGTGGTAATCCCACAGGGTGTTTACTTTTATTTTGAGATTGAGTCTTGCTAAATCCCTAAATTGCCTGGGTTGACTCTGAATTTGAGATCTTCCTGTCTCAGCCTTTCAGAGTATTGACATTATAAGCATATGCCACCACACCTCCTGAACACCTATCATTTTGCAGAGAATATTCTCTACTTATTTTAGATGAGGAATTTAGTAACTTCCTATTTTTTAAAGAAATTAAAATAATACATGTACGTGGTTTTAAGAAGTTAAATCCAGGCTTAAGATATGATTGTAATCCCAGTTATTCTATAGGTTGAGTGAGACAAAAGGATCACAACTTTGAGCCCAGGCTGGGTAATTTGGTAGGACCCTGTCTAAAGGAAAAAAAAAAAAAAAAAGATGAACCAGGCATGGTAGTGGGTAGTGCATGTATATAATCCTAGCATTCAGGAGGCTGAGGCAGGAGGATTGCTATTTGAGGGCAATTGAAGGCCATGTTGGGCATGATGGCACATGCCTGTAATCTCAGCATTTGGGAAGCTGAGGCAGGAGGACTGCCCCAAATTTAAGGCCAGCCTGGGCAACATAGTGACCTGAGGGGCAGCCAGAACCATACAGTGGGATGCTGCCTCAGTCTCTCCTCTCCCCCGCCACAAAACCCAAAACAAAAAACCCCCCCGAAAACCTAGAAACAAATAAAAAACCAAAGTGAGTTCAAGGCCAGCCTTAACTGCATAGTGAGACCCTAAATCAAAAAGACAAAAAAGAAAAAAAAATTGAGGTTTGAAGATGTAGCTCAGGCCCAGGCCTGTGTACAATCCCCAGTACTAAAACAATGAGAAAGAAAACCATCTCTTCAAAGAACAAACATCAACCTTGGGGATATAGCTCAGTGGTACAGTGCCTGAGCACCTGCCTGGCAAGCATGTGGTCACAAGTTTCCATACATGGTACAAACAGAACAAAACAAAATACCATCAGCCAGGCCTAGTGGTGCACACCTGTAATTCCAGCACCTGTGAGGTGGAGGCAGGATTGTTTCAAGTTCAAAGCTAGCCTGGGCAACAAAGCTGAAAACCAGCCTGAACTGCATAGCAAGACCCTGTCTCAAACACACACACACACACACACACACACACACACACACACACACCGAAAAACAAAAAACAAGCCCCAACATCAGGGTTTCTTAGGACTTGTGCTCTTTAGTCCCACCTCGCCCTACTCTTAATCCCCAAACCAGTACATTTTTGCATTGTTCTCTTTATTCTATTTATTTATTTATTTTTGAGACATGGTCTTGCCATGTAGATCAGACTGGTCCTAAACTCACTATGAGGCCAGGCTGGCCTTGAACCCTCAGCAATCTTCCTGCCTCAGCCTCCTCAGTGGTGGTATCATAGGCATGCACCACCGCACCTGACCTGTTTCTTGGTTTTCTACTTCCCTTTCATCTTCCAAAGTTCAGGCAGTTGAGTGGTCCTCATGCTTTTGCAACAGATATTTTAAAGCAGTGAGCCCATCAAAAAACAGAATGTGTTTATTTTGCAGTAGTGCTCAGCAGTTTCTTTAGTCCTAACCCTGGCATTGCTGTGGGACTGAGTTGTCACTGTCCTGGTGGCAGCCCTGGGATTTGTAAGACTCTACCTTGATCACAATATGGAATGGGGCGCTGAACACTCAGTAGTACAGATAAATGAGATTGGAATGCAGTTTTTCTTAGTGAAAACTAATGTCAATTAACACATAATGAACATATATATACACACACTTTTTTTTTTTTTTTTTGAGACAGGGTCTCAGTATGTATAGTTCAGTAGTTCAGGCTGGGCTCGAACTCACTAAGTAGCCAGGCAACATGGCTATGGGGATTAAACTATGGGCAATCATCCTGCCTCAGCCTCCTCAGTGCTAAGAGTTGGGGCATGCACCACTACTCTTGGCTCACATGATATTTTTAATACAGATATGGTCAGCAGAATGAGTAGAAGGGAAAACAGAAAAAGCAGAAGCATTCACAGTTATACCTCACTATTAGGAGGGGTCACTAGACAGGGCTTGAGGCAGCTCCCACCAAGATAAGGCACTTGAATCCACCCTACCTGTAGGATAAAGTGTGACTTTGCTGACTGGAAAAAAATGTTCAGGACACCTTTCTGCAGAGGCATAAAAGTACTTATTAGGGATTTTTTTTTTTTAACACAGTCTTGAACTATGTAGTTCAGGCTGGTCCTAACTTGCTGCCTGCTGAGATTATAGGCATAGGCCACCACACCCAGCTGTTAGGGAGAAATTTAAAAGTACATACTCAAAGAAATAGTGTGTGGGCCCTCAAGAGAGACAAGCACATTATTGCCTAGAACTGGTACACTTTTGCTTCTCTTGAGGGCCTGGTAACCCCAGAAAAAGTGGCCCAGCCCCTCAAAAAGGATACTGGCCCATTTCATAAATATGAGCCTAGTTTTTTTTTCCTCCCTGAAATGAATAATCTAAGCATTCTCTGAATTCTCTCAATTTGTTCCTTTATCTTAGGATCCTATTTCTGGTCTGTCAGGTAAGCCAGTGTGAATTTACAGTATTCTGGAATTTTGGGTGTCACAGATCTGGAAATAGCCTAGGTTAACCAAAGGAATGTGGATGTGGATCACCTTGAATAACTCTGACTGGGTCCTGGCAACTGCAGTGTTTTTTAAAAGCCCAATTTTTAAGGCTGAATGTGGAGGTGGACACCTGTGATCTCAGCATATGGGAGGCCCAGGCAGGTGTAGTGCTTGTCTATAAGAGAGTTCAAGGCCAGCCTGACCTACAGAGCGAGACCCTGTCTCAAAAACAAATCAACCAAAAAATAAAAATAAAAAGTACAATTTTTAGGTATGATTTTGTCTCCTTTGAGTAGTCCATCCTATCATCTTGGCCTCATTCTTTGGCATCTGTGACTATATTGCTTGTTTTTTAAGAGGCGGGGGCCGAGCAAGGCGTCTTTTTTCAGATCACGAACATGGATCCTGGACACGTGTGGGGACACCACTGCCACCTAACCGTGCAGCCTACACATCTGGGCGACGCTGAATGAGATCGCAGAATACTTCGTCCTTTAAGACACACGCCTCTGTCCAGGACTTCCTCCTCAGCGTGGTTCCTCCTCTCTCTCTGATGCTTGGGGTCGGGGCATCACGGGGCTTTGAATGGGGGTCAGCCGGAAAGGTCATGCTCTCGCTTCTTCCCTTGCACCCGGGAGGAGGAAACCGCATCCGGCGCTGAGCCCCCTTCCGGACCGGCTGCGTGCTGTCGCGCGGCTGCACGTCCCCTGGGGTTGCCATGGTCCGTGGGAGCGAAATGCAGGCCGCCCCCGCCCCTCGGCCCGAGCAGGTTGCCGCCGTGTTCTCTCCGGTTCCCTTACAAAAGCTTTCGGCGGAGCTGGGGGCGGGGGGCGGCGGCGGCGAGACAGAAACCTGGGCTCCGCTCCAAGTGGCGCAGAAGCCACTTGCGCGAATAAAAGAGGCTTTTCTCACCCGGGTCTCGCTCCAGAGGGTCCTGACCCTCGGCGTTTTCCTGGAGAGCAGACGCGGTTCCCCCCTCCCCGGCCCGGCCCGGCGTGGGCAGCGCCTTCCAACTCGTTTCCGAGGATTCCTCGGCGCGGGCCGGCGGCGGGGGCGAAAGCCGACACGCGGGGGGCCCTGAGAGGCCGGCGGGGTGTGACCGCGCGTATTCTGGGAACACTTGGCGGAAACCGGGAGCCGGGCGGAGGGATGACGAGGCGCCCCTAGGTGCAGGCAGGTCGGTCTGCCCTCGCATCTCTGCTCTTCTTTCTCCGGGGCTCGCGAGGCACTGAGGGAGCGCTCAGGGCCGCGGTCACCTCACCCCATGCCGCGAAGGGCCGACTGGGGAAAGGCTCTGGCCCAGAGGGCCGGGGGCGAGGCCGGGAGGGGCGGGGCCTAAGGAGGGAGGGGCGGGGATTGGGCCTCGGCGACGCGTGCGCGTGCGCGGCGCTCGGGGAGGGGCCGCGCGGACTCGTCTTCTGGAGGCGCGCGCCCGCCCGCCCGGCCCCGCGGCGGCTGCGGCGTGTCACACTCTGCCCGGCCCGGAGCCCACGAGTCGGGAGGCGGCGTCCGCGGCTGGTGCTCCTACTGCTGCCGTGGGGCAGGTGGAGGCTGAGGTGAGCGGGGCGCGTGGCCTCCCCCTTCCCGACTGTGTCCCCTTCCCGCCTTCTGTCACCCTGCTGCCCGCTCGCGGTCGGGCCGGGCGTCCGGGAGGGTGTATCGAGCCCCGCGCACCGGGCGGACCCTGAGGGGACACAGTGGCCGTCCGCGAGGGCAGGGGTCCTCGGCCTGCGCGCCCACCCCGAGCCGGCCCTTAGCGCGCACCCGGGCCTTCCCGTCCTCCGCGCGCCTCAAGATGGAGCGTGGACTGCTTGCTCCGGCGCGCGCCCTGCCCGCGACCTGTCCTCTCCTCCGCCGAGGGGCTCTGGGGGACCAGGTCCCCTAGGTGTGGGGCCCCGGGCCAGACCTGTTGCCCCGGGCACCGCCTCCCGCCCCCAAGCCTCCCTCGGGCCCCGCCGCCGGTGCCCGCGAGCTGGAATGAAGCGCGCCCGGCCCTGGCGGCCCTGGCCGCCCCTGCTCGGCCCGGCCCGATCGGCCTGGCTTTTGTTTTCCTTCCGAGTGGGACTGTGATTCTCCGAGAGGGTGGAAGGCGAGAGGGGACCAGATCTCTGAAATCACCGCCGCCGGGTAACTCGAACCTGCTACTAAGGCCGGGGATTGGCTCGGGAGACAGATGACACTTGTTCAGAGCTTACTGGAAAAGCAGAGCCTTTTGATTTCTCCGAATTTGGACCTCCTGTGCCGCAGAAATCTGATTTTGATGGCGGGGGGCGAACCCAGAATCCGGCTGTCTCTCCACTTCATGCGGCTTTTCCATCTGGCAGGAGCCGAGCACCATCCCCTCCTCCCTTCTCAGCCCCACCTCTTTGGTCTGAAGAAATTACGCGTTAAGTCGGCATTCGGTGTAAATACCAGTTTTTAGCAGAAACTTGGGCGCCAATTACTGTTTTCAAAAAGGAGGATAGAGAAGATTCTGTTATTTTTTTCTGTGTGTGTGTATCTGTGTGTGTGTGTGTGTGTGTTTGTGCGCGCGTGTGATTCAGCAGCATTGACTTCTTCCTCTTCTAACTGGCTGGCCGGTTAGAGCGCTGTAAGTTGCTGTGCCTGCTGCTGTTTTTATGGTGATCTTAGTTTTATTTGTATTATTAGAACTATTACCGATAGTGTTCACGGGTTAGGAGAACAATGTTTGACTTCCCCATTTAATGATAACCTTTTTGCATATGTTCTTCAGCATTGGGGGCGTTTCCTCCCCTCTGGAAATAATAACAGTTAACATTTATTGAGGGCTTCTGTGGTCAAGCTCTGAGCAAGTCTTGCATCCTGCATTTTATCTCTTTGAATCACCCAAACCTTATAAGGGTGTTGTCATTATCCCTATTTTACAGAGAGGGCATAGAAAGGTCAAGTAATTTGAGAGCCACACTGCTAGTAAGTGATGTGGGCAGGATTTATACTCAGATTTTCTGACTCCAGGTGCGGTTATTTCACCACTGTGGTGAAACTTCAGGCATAGCCTTTTAGCAAAGTAAGTGGATAATAGCTTGGCCAACAGCTTGTACTCAGATTTTGAGGCTCAGAGAGATCTGGCAAGGAGTAAATAGGCTAAGGCTTCTCATCAGGCCTACTTCAAAAGTAAAAACTGGGGCTGAGGATTTAGCTCAGCGGGATAAATGCCTGTGTTGCAAGTGTGAGGTTGTGAGTTCGATCCTCGGTACCGATTAAAAAAAAAATAAAACAGAAGTGAGGACAAAATTAAAAACTGGAACTGGGTGGGACCTTGCATAGATGTCTCTCTGAAGATCAGAATTGTTTCCTTTCCTACTTTTTTCTTTTCAGATAGGTCTTGCTGTGTAGTCTGCCCCGAACTTGCTGAGTTCCTCCTACCTCAGCCTCGAGAGTACTGGGATTACAGGCGTGTGCCACCCTTGGCTTCTTCCCTACTCTTTCATTGTTGCTTGGGCAAAACATGAGCCAGTCTGGCAGTCTGGTTTCAGTCCTCAAGGAGTTTAGAATTTGATGGTTTTTCTATTTATCTTTTTTTTTTTCCCCTTGGCAGTACTTGGAATCAAACCCAGGGCCTTGGACTGAGGTGCATCTCCAGCCCTTTTCTTCATTTTTTTTATTGGTACTTTTAGGTATACATAATGATAACATTCATCCAAGACGATTTGTGCCTGTACATATCTTGCTACCCCATTCCCCTCCTCTCCCTTCAACCCCCACTCCCCTCATTTACAAAGGCTTTGTTTCCTTTTTCCTCCCTCTGTTCTCTTTTTTACATTCTTTTCTTCCTTCCCCTACCCCTTGTTTCCCTTCCCATTTGAACATTTTAACTTTTTCTTTAAATTTTGAGATAAGGTCTTGCTATGTTGCCAGGGCTATCCTTGGACTTGCAGTCCTCTTCCTGGCACATAACCCGATGTCTAACATTGAATCCTTCACATCCTGTGTGATCCAGGGTGCCTGGGAACTAACTCAGTAATGTTTGGCTCTAGTATTTGTTTTTATTTTCTTAATGGTGCTGGAGGTGGAACCTGGGGGGCTCACATATGCAAAAAGTTCTGCCACTGTACTACATCTCCTACCAGGCTCTTGGTTTTTTTTCTTTCTTTCTTTTTCCTTTTTCTTTTTTGGCTCTTGCTTTTTAAATGCTGTCTGTTAGGCTTGGTCCTCTTCATCCCATACAAAAGTAGTCACCTTTGAGTTTGTCACATGTTGGCTGATTGTTTACAGATGAATTTCTGGTCTTTTTTTTTTGGTACCAGGGACTCAACTCACGACCTCACACTTGGCCAGGCAGGCGCTTGTGCCACTGAACTAAATCCCTGGCATCTTCTGAGAATCTATATCAGTGATAGGGAGAGTTGTGCTTCATGTTATGGGATCCTCTGCAGAATTCTGCAGACCTTTTTTTTTTTTTTCTGTTTTGTTTTTTGAAACAAGGTCTCACTATGCAGTTCAGACTGGACTTGAATTCCAGTTTGTGGCTCAGCCTAGCTCGAACTTGTAGTAATCTCCTGCCTCAGCCTCCCAAATGCAGGGATTACAGGTGTGCACCATTACACCTGGTTTCTGCAGCTTTCATATACTCAGTAAACACTTATTTGATAATTAAAACTATGAGGACTATAGAGCTTTTGTGTGTGTGTGTGTGTGTGTGTGTGTGTGTGTGTTTTTGGTACTGGGGATTGAACTCACGACTGCAGGCTTGCAAGGCAGGCGCTTAAGCCACTGAGCTAAATCCCCAGCTCCTATAGAGCTTTTTTTGTGTGTGTGGCGGTGTGGGTAGTTCTGGGAATTGAGCTACATCTCCAGCCCCCAGAACCACACTCACTCTTAAGTTGATCCAGGGATCGAACTCACGACCTCGCACTTGCTAGGCAGGTGCTTAAGCCACTGAGCTAAATCCCCGGCCCCTCAAGATTAGTTTTACAGAAGTCAAAGCTAGAAACAAAAACAAGATAGTGTAGTAACACAAGATCGTTTAATATTAATAGTAAAAGAAAGCTTTATATTGTTAACTGAGGTGACTTTTTATCTCCTGTAAATTTCCACCACTGAAATACCTGTAGCTTCTTTCCTCCTTGAGGTAGAAGGTCAAGTGTGTTTTTCTCTGATCAGAAGAGTAGATGGTGTTGTTTATTAGCTCTGGCCAGGCCTTAGTTCTCTTTACTGTATAGCTGAAGTGTGATTACCCCACACTCCCAACCACGAATGGCAGCCTATGAGCTGTGGTGTACTATCTGTGAGCTGTAATGAGTTTTCATGTAGTATTCACATAGATACATACTGAACCATCTACTGTCTGCCAGGTGCCGTTCCAGAGGCTGGTGACAGAGCCATGAATAAAACAGACAAATACTTGTTCTCTTAGAACTGTCCTTTATCTGTAAACATACTAAGTGGCTATATTGTATGTTAGCAAATGATGCTATCATGATAAGGAAAAAAAGTCAAGTAAAGAGGAATATGAAGTCTTGGGGGATAAAGATTACAATAATGGAAATCTAACTGAAAATGTAACTTGTAAATAGAGGCATAAAGCAAGTTGAGGAATGCTGCTCCCAGAGGCAAGAGCACACTTGGAAGAAGGAACAAGTGCAAATGTCTTGGAGTGAAAAGCTTGTAAGGGACAAATAATTTAAGGCTTTACAGGCTATTGTCCTTAACATGTTTGTTAAACTATTGAAAAATAATAAAAGATGCAAAATAATTTTATACCACATCATTGATATTTAGATGACAATAAAGGGGCTACTGAGGCCTAAGACTAAAAAGATTTTACTGACTTGTCTAAAGGCCGCACAGCTAGTGAATACACGGCTAGAAATTGAACCCTGGTTTATGTCATTTTAAGCAATGCACAGAATACTCGTAGTAGGGTCTCAAGTGTCTGACCTAAGTCCAGCTCATGTTGTCTTTTTTTTAAAAAACCATTTTATTCATAGATAAAAAGAAAGGAAAAAAGAAAAAAACTACAACAAAATTTTAAAGTATGGGGGTAACAATGGTACATAC
>PVJX010027963.1:0-22489 GCA_004027295.1 Dolichotis patagonum
ACCCAGCTATTCCGCTTCTAGGCATATTCCCAGAAGAACTGAAAACATCATACCACAGTGATATATGTGCACCCATGTTTATAGCAGCACAATTTGTAATAGCCAGATCTTGGAAACAACCTAAATGCCCATCAACTGAGGAATGGATAAAAAAGTTGTGGCATTTTTATACAATGGAGTACTACTCAGCTATAAAGAAAGATCATATTGAGATATGTATAAATAAATGGACACGACTTGAGACCATTCTCTTAAGCGAAATAAACCAAACTCACAAGGGTAAATACCATATAGTCTCCCTAGTATGAGAGTTGATAAGAGTATATAAGAGTTTATGGTAAGCATGAGTCCCCATCTCATAGCTTTGAAGCCTTTCAATATTTTCAATCATCAGTTGGAATGGTTTTATTCTGTTTTGTTTGACATATCATGCGTGATGATATGAGCAGCTGTTTTGAAGAAAACAAAACATTATGACAGCTATTGCTGATTTAATATCATCCTTCTTAGAAGTCCTACCATGCTTCTTTTGTTCTGCTACCATTGGTTCTATCTATCACATTGTGTCTTATTGGAACTCGAATATGTGTGATACTTTAAACAAAATTTTTCTATCGAAAATGAGATATTATAGTACCCATTGATCATTTTCTGTTATTCGGTTCAGAAAGCCCTGTAATTCTTTCACCCTATGCATGGCTTTATACTATTGTGTTAATTTTGATATTATTGTATTTGAAACTATGCTCAACTATAGCAGAGTAAGTGATATGGTGTTAGCTACTGTTGATGTCCAGTTGTCTTAATGTAAAGTACTGTGTTGCCTATGTTGTCCTGTTCTGATCTGCTCTGTGCTGCCCTCTTTTGTTTTATTCTCTTTAAAATAAAAAATAAAAAAAAAGAAATAGCATGTAATGCATCTAAGCAGAGTGATGAGAATAATGTAGATTTATACCTTGTTACCCAATTAACAATATGTTCTGCCTTCCTTTTTTAGATAATTCCTCCCCTTTCATTCCCATAGGGTGCACTGCTTATTTTGGGTCCCACTGCCTCCTTATATGGAGCATGTCAGTGGACCCTATCTCCTGATCTACTCTGCCTGTGTTTCTCTCTGTTAATATTTCAAGGCCATCTATACTAGAGATTACAGCCAATCTTCTCTGCCTTATTTCTGCTATTCTGTTTTTCTGCCATTGGTTGTCTATTTTTCTCTTCCACTCCACTGTCTGCCTCGATCACTGAGGCCTCTCTGCCACTGTTCCTGAAATGTTTGTATTCTTTTTCTCTCTTTCTAAAATGTCCTTCAGTATTTTTTGTAGGGTTGGATTGGTGGTCACAAATTCTCTCAGTTCCTCTTTGTCATGGAAGCATCTTGCTTCTCCATTAATTTCTAGAGACTTTTGCAGGATACATCAATCTGGGCTGGAGATTGTTCTCCTTCAGGGTTGAATTACTTCACTCAAAACTCTTGTTAACCTGATGGTCTGTGTTGAGAAGTCTGCCGTGATTTTGATGGGTTTTCCTTTATAGGTGATCTGTTTCTTTTCTCTGATGGCTTTTAATATTCTGTTCTTATATTGAATTTCTGGGATCTTGATTATTATGTGTCTGAGTGTAGCTCTGTTTTAGTTGTAGGTTGCTGGAGTTCTGTATGCTTCATACATCTGCATATCATTTCCTTTTTCTATGTTTGGGAAGTTTTCCTTATTATTTCTGTGAAAAGCCTTTGCAGTTCCTCAGTTTTGACTACTGCTTCTTCATTCACATGCTTTATTCTTAAGTTATAGATCCTCTTGTCATCCTCTAGCCTTCCAATTGTTACTGCCTACTCCCTTGTTATTTTTAAGAGATCTTTCCTTTCATGATCACACATTGCAAGCCTATGTTCAATTTTTGATAGTCTATCTTTGGTTTCTTTCAAGCAGTTTTGCCAGATTTCTATGGAGTCTTTAGTTTGCTGGTAATCTCTTTGAATCTGCTTCATTAATTCTAGGTTTTCTTCATACTCTTCAGTGAACATTTCTCTCCTTTTGCGTTCCTCCATTCTTCTGTCTGTGTCTTCTTGAGAGGTGCCCAGCCTTTCTTTTATTAATCTACTTATCTCTTGTTTAATTTGGATTAATATTTCAGTTTTGATCTCATTTATGAGGTCCCGGAGATACCTCTTTATGTCCACTGATGCTGTGTTTGATGTTTCATGTTTGCTGCCCTCAATCTCTTTTATATTTATCTCTCCTGGATCAGTACTGCCAGGGTTGGGGCTGGGGTTTTTTTCTTATTTCTCTCTCTCGTCATGTTTTTGGTTCCTTCCATACAAATGTGTAGTGCAATTCCCAGCCCCTTTTCTTGTTGGTTAAAGTTCCTCTAGAGTGCACAGGCTAGGAGCTTCTGCTATCAGAGATTAAAGTTCAAGCAAGGACAGTGTGTGCTGGCTCCTCCACTCCAGGGCAGTCAACCTTTGCAGGCCTTCACTGTGTCAGTGTGCGCCATGCTCAGGGAATTAGTTTGTAGTGACCCACTTGGTCCCGGCCAGGGGCACGGCCCAGTCCAAGCAGATCCCACCAATCCGCTCAGCGAGGGGAGCAACCAACTGAAGCCACTTCCTTATGGAGTTAGGGCTGTCCTGCCCAAATCCAACATGTTGTCCAGTTGGTTTCCCCTTTCCTGTGGGAGGGTCTTATTCCCATCTGGGTGGGTCATGTGCAGGGAAGGTTCCGGGCGAGCCGCATGCAGGGCTGTTCAGCTCCATGCTCAGGGCCACTCAAGCCAGTCACTTCGGCGTGGTTCGGTGGGTCAAGTCTGTCTACGGCAGGAATTGAGGCGGCTTGGCGCCGTACTTGCCGATCTTAGCTTTTCTAATGGTAGCCCCAGGACCTCATATTCAAGCAGATTTTTTCACTTTAGTTTCTTCCTGGGTTGAGAGAGTCCATCTCCCTCTGTTTGCGTCTCTCCAGGGTGTTCTATTCTGGCATTTGAGCTGTCTTTCTCAGAGAGGCTCCATATCCTGCTACCTACCAGTCAGCCATCTTTGGTAACTCCCTTCCTTTTTCTATATTGAAGTTTCTCACCTTGCTCCTCCCCACAGGCTTCAATCCTTGTTTCAGATCCTTCCTGAGTCCAGGGAACTGTCCTCCCTCCTTCTCTCCCTTGAACTGCTATAGTCTGGACAGCAACTTTCAGAGAGGATCTTTCTCTGCTGCTTACCACTCTGCCATTTTCCCAGAAATCTCCACAGTGTTCTTGAAATGCAAATGTTCTTGAAATACACTGATTCTGTCACTGGCCTGGTTTCCTCACTACAATGTGAGGCCACAGAGCGTGGAGCATGCCTTTGTCTCCTGCTCACTTCCTGTTGTTCCTCTATCAACAGATGTTCAGTTTTGCCCCAGCAGATACAGAAGTTGAATGGAGGGAGAGCAGGACTTATAGCCCGCCCCCAGGGAGCTCTCATGCCTGGTTAGAGGCTGGATCACAGTGAGACTTACATGGGCTGTAGCCAATCAACAGCCTGAACACCTGATAATGGGGGAGCATGGACAGTTCCCAGAAGTACCAGCTGACCTGGAGTTTTGACTTCAAGCTGGTATATGGGGAGGACAGCTCAGTGCCTCATTTCCTGGTTCCGAGTCTGCAGATCCCTGATGATCAAGGCAATTGATGGATAGCCACTTCTTTCAGGTTTTTCTTCCTGAGAGTGGTAACCAAGATCCAAAAAGGGCCACACAGGGTTCTGGCAAGGCTGGGAATAAATCTAGGGCTGTTTCCCAGCCCCACCAGGCATGCCCTATCTCTTGGTGTTGTGGTAGCAAGCTCCTGCAGCTAAGATGGCTCTGGACAAGGTAGCTTATCCCACTGGGATACTCCAGTGGCTACTTCATGTCAACCTTTGACTGCTGGCTGGTTTGGTGACCTAGGCAGACCAGGCACAGCGGGATCAATGCAAGATCCTTCAGACTGTGATAGGTGGGGGAGGGATTTCTAGGTTAGGTGGCCTCAGGGCAGCTCTGATCCCATCTTGTCAAAGTCCTCATGATGCTGGCACAGGTGCATGGTGGTCCGGCCTTTATGGAATGGATCTGAGTTGAAGTATTGCAAAGTGAGCTTCAGCTAGGCTCAAGGCTGCCATGGGGCTATCTGTGGAGAAGCACATCTCTGTGACCAGGGAGGGTGTGAGAGCAGTCGGCTGCAGAGGATGAGAGGACCAGAGTTTACCAGGGACAGCTTGGAAAAAGGGCAAGAGTGGGGCTTTTACCAGGAGACCTGACCATAGGGCAGCTGAGGGTACTAGTGGCCACACATCATCAGCTCATCTCTGTCCACAAAGCACTCCCTTGGCTCTGTCTCTTCCCCTGCTTCCATATCCCAGAGATGGAAGGCAGGGTCTATTATCACTCCTGTCTGCATGTGAAGAACCACTATCTAAATGGGGGATAGTCTGTCCAACACCCCAGAGAAAAATGGATCTATCTGTTGACGGACCGCCATGCCTGAGGTTTGGAGGTAGGTAGGGGTGGGAGGTGAAGCTACTTTACTAGTGGACCCTAGATACATATTAAAGTCCATTCTGGGCACCATATGCTGTAAAATCCACAGATCTTCAGAGGAAGAGTCTCAGAGTCATTTTCTTGTCACTGAGGCACAATACCCAACAGTTTAAGGAGCAAAGATTTGTTTTGGCTTCCAATTTTGGTCCATGGTCAGCTGGCTCTAAGGCACAGACAGCATGCCAAAGGGGCATGGTAGACAAGAAGCTGCTCATGTCCTGGCAGCCAGGAAACAGAGAGACAAGGGAAGGTGACAAACTCTTCCATATCACTCCCCCAGCAATCCACCTCTTCCAACAAGACCCTACCTCC
The DNA here is from genome assembly GCA_004027295.1 of Dolichotis patagonum. NCBI lineage: Eukaryota > Metazoa > Chordata > Mammalia > Rodentia > Caviidae > Dolichotis > Dolichotis patagonum. The sequence goes on from PVJX010027963.1 coordinate 4,860, forward strand.
TAACAGCACACTCGGCTCTGAACTCTTCAGTGAATGAGCCCACTTACTAGTACAGTGCCCCCATAACCCAATCACCTTCCAAGAGCTCCACTTCTCAATGTCTGAGCCTTTTGTGGACCTAAACCATAACAAAAAGGTATCTCTTAAATGAACATACTAAATACCAGATGCTTATACGTTTATTTGCCAGAAAGGCCCCATGTTAGAGACCTACTTTCCAGTTCAATAATTTTCTCTTCACCTGTGTCTAATGTTCCTTTTCTAGCTCTGTTTCTGTCTTTGTTTTTTTGTCAACTCAGTAATTTTGGGGATTGGTTACTGGAAAATGGCACTTACAATTGATGTTGGCATTCACTGTATTTATAAGTGGAGGTATCATTCATTTTTGTGTCATTCGCTTTTCTTTAGAGCATAAATCAAAGCCATATACACACACCACACAGAAATATTGGAAATTGAATATATGTACTGCTAATTTGAAAATACTGGAAATTGAGTATCAGTGTCACTAATTTGTATTTTGACACACTGAAGAAGGGAATAGCATTTGACGAGGGAGGGTAATGTTGATAATAAATCTCTGAAAGTTAAGAGCGCCTTCCACTCCTTTTGTGCCAACTAAATTGTACATTATCCTGAGAGGATGCATAATGAGCAAATGCCACTCCCAGCTTTATAAGATCTTAGTCTGGATGGAACTGAGAAGGCAAATTATTCAGTAATTTTCAAATAAGTGATACTAACTTTTCTTATTGAAAAGCTTAATACAGTTTATTTTTAATTATCAAGGCCATTAATTTTTACAGCTTTCCAGTAAAGGCTAGCAATTTATTTTAGGCTTATAAAGAGGTCAGAAAAGAGTATCTAATTATAAATTGTGACATCATCCGCTCAGATACTTGGCCCGATGGCTCCCTAGTGAGCACTTGGTACCCTGAGTATCTCGCTGGTGTCTTTAATAGAAATTCATTTCAACAACTGGGGGTTCACACTGCCGCTGTAAATTCATTAACATACTTTTATTAGCCAAAAGCTAGCACTGCAGCTTTTCCTTGATGCTCATGTGCTACCTTTGTAGACTTCCATAGTCACAGAAATCCTTTCTCTGTGCTATCACAACAATGATTACACAAGGTTAGTAAAGTGACAGGAAGAACAAAGAGTCTCGATCGCCCACTCCCACAGTAAGATGCTTGTATTTTTAACTGCTGGGTCTTCCGTCTTGCTTCCTATTGTGGGAGAAGTATGCCCAACTTCATTTCTGGAAACGTGGTGTAGAGTGGTGTTTTGCCCAGTACTAACCAGCATGGCAGTGACCTTGCTCTTGTGGTGACTGAACAAGCTCGGTGACCTTGGTGAAGAGCGTTCCCATTCTGCAGCAACACACACACACACACACACACACACACACACACGCACACACACGTCTTCAACCACGCCATCCAGCCTCCCCCAGCTCGGCCTGCAGGAAAGCAATCAGACCAGCGCAGCCTTCGTCTCCTCTCTGGCCTGCCTTCCAGCCCCCGAGAGAAGCCAGCACCCAGGCTGCGGCCCCAGCTGCTGTGCCCCAGTGAGCCGCGTTTCCCAGGAGTTCTGGTTCTCTTTACTGGGAAACAGTGTTAAACCACCGTGTTCTGGGCGCTCTCTGCGCTCCTTGCAGCTGCTCCTAGCGCCCCCCAGTGGCCAGATCTGGGAAATGCATGGGTGCCCTTGCACAGGCCTTTCATGATTTCAGTCCTTCTGTCCCTCTGTCTAAGCAGTGAGCTAAGCATGGGTCCACACCAAGGTCTCAGGCTAGGAAACAGCCCCCAAGACTCGTCCTTGCCACCCTCCTGCTGGCCCGTGCCTCTCTGCCCGCCGCAGTGAGACGCTGGCTCACAGGACCCGAGTGCCCTCCCTGTGCGTTTAGCCCCACACCCAGGTGCAGCGGTTGAACTGTCAGCTGGCACCTGTGAAGTTGCTCACTGAGGTCCAGTTCCTTTCTCTGCACTGTTTCCTGTCAAAACGCTGTTTTCTCAGTCCTTCAGCTCAATGCTTCCCCTGCTTCTGCATGAAAGGCCAGGTGGCTCTTTTGTGTACAGCGACAACTATCTCTTCCTAAGTTCTGATTTCATCCTGGGGTCCCCCAGCCTTCCGGGTGGTTTTTAATTATCTGCATCCCTTACAGTGCCTTCCTTGCGACGCACTGTTCTGTGGGTTTTGACAAACGCAGAGGTCCCTGGGTGCACTACTCCACTCCCAGGCAGCTGGTTCCTTCACCATAGAAACCACCCCGTGCTTCCCGATCCCCCAAACTTAGAACCCCAGAATGTTTTCTGTTCACATCCTTATGTCTTTTGCAGAATATCATGCAACTGAAATCATGCCATATATACATTTTGGATTGGTCTTCTTTCTTTTATGCTATGCCACTTACAAAAAGGTTTTTGAGTTCACAAAATTCCTAATCTTTTATATCTTTCAAAGTAGTGAGCAAACTAGTTAAAAACTAGATCTGTGATATTTTACTATTTAGGGCTCCTGTGGGTCTGTTGCTATTGTGTGTTTTTTCTAGCTATCTTCATTTGTATTGATTTGTCTCCTTGAGTTCTTGGTTATCTTCTAGTGTAAGTTGGATATTGTATTTGAATAAACTTACAGAAATACCTGGATGCATAGTTTTGTTGTTGTTGTTTTGTTTTTCTAGGGGAAATGCTCACTTTCTTCTGCAGCCTCATGGCATACCGGCTCTCTTAGTCTACCTTGGACATTGAGGTCTTCCAAGCCACCTGAAGACCTGAAGCTAGGAAGCGCCCTCAGGAGGCTTAATTGTTTCATTTTACTTTGTTTCCCTCTAGACAATCATCCTTTGATGTGCCAGTCCAAGAAAGTGTCCTCCACCCAGCAGGGCTGCTCTTGTTGATGGTCCCTGAATTCTGCCTTTTGTCCCTTGAATTCCGCTGAGGATCCTGCATTTAGCCCTGCTCCCATTACCAGCCGTCTCTACCAGACTAAAAGTGTGGCCCCAGCTGTAGGGATCCTTTGTAACACTGCTGCTAAGTGGATGCCTTTAGCAGGCCTTTCTTATATTTTGAGCAGCTCTCCAATTGCTGGTGGGGTTGGTGGGTGGTGGATGAGGCAGGCTGATTCGCTCAGTAGAAGTGAAGATACCTGGGCCTCTCCCAGACACCTCTCCTGTCCATAGGAGGCCACTCTTTATGCCTGTAAAAAGCCTGAGCAGACTTCCTTTATAAGGTGAGGAGGTTCTTTCAGCTCACAGCTCTGGCGGTTCCAAGTGGCCCATTGATTTGGCCTCTAGCGAGGGACTCACGGAGGATGGCATCACCATAGTGGGCACAAGTGTGGGAAGGAGAGACTGCATCTCCAAACAGGAATCCAGAGAAAAATTTGGGGCTCTGGCTCCCCCTTTTAACAACTCTTGAGAGAGCATGCTCAGAGGTCCCAGGAGAGCATTATAAGCATTTCCAAGGGAGTCACCCTAGTGACCTAAGAACCTCCCACCAGACCCCTCCTCTTAAGGATTCCACTCCACCTCCCAACACCGCCATTCCGGGGATCAGGTATCCAACACATGACGCACATTCCAGCCACAGCACTCTCCTGCCAGTCAGCTGGCCTCTAAGCTGGCTTCTAAGCTGGCCTCTAAGCTGACCGTCTGCTGGAGGCTTGGAACCTGAACTTGCTCTTTCCTCTGGACCACAGGGATCCATTTCCAGCAGAGATCTGGAAGAGAGCTCCCCGAACCCGAGGGAGCTCCTGGCCGTGGTGTCCCAGAGGGCTGGATACTTTATGGCATCACTGGTCAAAGTCTTTTCTTAAATTCTTGGGCAAAAAGGAGAGCACTCTAACTATTACCCTAAAGCTTTTGGTGGAGACACAAACACACTATCCCAGATCAGAGCCAGGTTCTGTCAGAGTTCATCTTCTCTTCACCTGCTGTCCTCTTCTATTTCCTTTCAACACTTGGGGGCCTGATGGGCGTCCATCTTCTACAATAGGGGTGCACTGCGGCTTCCTCACCCACAGCCACAAAGCACCTGCTGCATGGCTGACTGAACTAGCAACATCTGGAGCAGGAGATAACTGAGCATTAATCAAGTAGGAAAGGGTCCTAGAGGGTGCCACGAAAAATATTCAAATGAGCTCTCACCCTGAGGCCATGGAAGCTGCTTCTGAAGCAAGCTTCCCCCAAGGCAGGTGGACGGTTATTATATGCATTGCATCTCTGCTGGGCAGAAATGCTCCTCACGTGGCAGTGCTAAGGCATCTGGAAAGGAAGTTTCAAAACTTTGGTACAAAAAACAATCTTACTACTGTAGTTGACTTCACCCCTTCTTCCTCCTCTTCTCTCCCCTTTCTTCTCTCTTCTTGTTCTTATTCTCCTGCTTTTACTTCCTTCTCTTCTCCTTCTTGTTCTTGTTCTCTACCTTTGCACTGAGCTACATCTCCAGTACTCTCCTCCCTTTTATATTCGGAGACAGAGTCTTGCTAAGTCCCTAAGTTCCCTGGGCTTGGCTCAAACTTGTGATCTTCCTGTCTCAGCTTCCCAAAGTGCTGCTATCATGCCCAGCTGGGAGCTGATTATTCTTAAAGAACCAATTGTTCTGGGGTAGCACTGTATTGGTTGTGTGCAGCCCAAGACAATTCCTCTTTGCTCACTGTGGCTCAGGAAAGCCAAGTGTGTCCAGTCTTTGATCTGCAGGTTGACCTGTCCGTCTAGAGGGGTCCCCAGGAAATGAAGAGGACACATTGGAATTCCAGGGGTGCCTGCACCTCCAATAGCAAGTGGAAGGCAGCAGCCCACTGGAGATCGCCCAGAGCCTGCCGTGAGTTACCTGGCACTCAACTCCATGAATTCTCCTTCCTCCCCAATCCGAAACTGCTGGACCCTGTGATCTGCTGAGGTCACCCATTAGCCACCTGCACAGTCTCCACCCTGGGGAGTCCATCGCTTCCCGGTCAAGTCCCCCAATGCCTTAGTCTCCTCATCACGGCCCTGTCCTCCTCCAAATGCACTTGGTCTGCTCTGTTAGTGAAATTAAGCTGTCAGCTTCTAAATTCACCACTCCCAGCACAGGTTTAGGTCCTGGGGGCCTTTTCTTCCCCAGTTGTCTTCAAAGAGGATTCTAATTCTCACATTACTGAGCAGATCTGACTGTCTTTCCAAAGCTTGGCAGGTCCCATAGCAACAAATCTGTGGGCTGATGGGAAGCATTTATATATCATGCTTGGTCATCACCTTACCCTTTCCTTTGCGGTGCCCTTGCTGGTCTTTGTAGGCCAGTAGCTGGCATACATGGGCTTTACTGTCTCCTCTTCCCATGTCCCCGTCGTCGTCTGTCCGTCCTGCATACCTGCTCAGTGAATGGCCGTCTAGCTGGACAGAGTGGTGGACACAACAGCTTGTGCAGTCACGATCTGGTTTCACTTCACTGGCTGCAGTGCTGCTGCCGAGACCTGGACATTCAAAGCCGTGGAATGTGAGGATTGGGGTGCAGCTCCCCAGGAGAGCACATGGCCAGTGTGACACCCTGGGTTCTGCTGCAGAAAACAAAGCAGACCACAGACTTGGGCCTGGTGATGCAGAGGCTGTGTGAGGACAGAGCGACTTGGTCCCCGGCTTCCCCAGGACACAGGGAGCCAGCAGGGAAGGTGGCTCCCATGGCTTGGTTTCCTTTAGTTCCACGCTTGCACAGGCTTGGCTTCCTAGAAGGCCTTGAAAGCCGACATTGTCCCTGGCTGGCCACCTCCTCACCGACTGGCCAGGTGGGCTTCCTTGCCCAAGGCACGGGCACATTCCACACATCCACGCACTGCGGCTGCCACTTCAGGGTGACTCTGCCCCTCCGCGGTCCTGCACCGTAGGCCCGGTGCTGGCTTTGGGGGAAGCATGGACAGCGATATCAGGTGTGCTGATAGCAGTGAGGCAGGTATGCACACTATTCACTGGCAGCAAAAGGTTTAAAACCCTCAGCAGCAAAATCCAAGACTGCAGCCCTGCCCTGCACCAAATGCTGACCAAAACAGCAATAAATAAAACTCAGCCTTTCTTCCAGTGGGCAGGGATCTTCCATGAGGCCACAGTAGGTGACCAAGTCTTCGATTTACAGCGTTAGTTCCATTGCAAGTGTTCCTGGAAGATGAACAAGCACAGGATGCTCTAAAAATGCATTTCCAGGACGTCTCCATTTGCTGCCTCAGACCTGTTCCCACCTCCTTTCTCCTTCCTAAATCTCCAGCCTGCCATCCTGCCCGGGGTTCCCCTCTTGGAAGTTGTCCCCGCTGTCCCTCTTGACAGTGTACTCTGATCTGACTGGGTCCTTGTCTGCTGTTATTCTGGTTTTAATAAATGCTTTGTACCACATTGCTGGTCCTATGCAGCCTTTAGTAAGGCAGCAGTGACACAGAGCAAGACAGCAGCCAGGGCTGTGCGTCTGCCCAGAGCCCAGAGGGGCGGTGACTGCAGGAGCTCTACTCACTTCCTTCCCCAGCCCCGCACCATGTACGTGACTATGTAAGTGGAGGTGCCAGAGAATGTTCTCCTCTCTTCTCACGACCTCTGGAGCTGACTGGCATCCCCAGCTGTTGCATGATCACACCCTCCCTGAAAACTCAGGGGTTCTCGTTGCTCTGTGCACATGTCCAGGGCATGCGCAGACTTAGGGGGAGCCCTGCAGCGTGGCTCAGCACCTTCCTTGCTGTGGGACTCGCAGCAGTGAGACAGAGCAGGGTGGAGACTGCCCACTGGGTGAGTAGGTGTCACCTGTGAGTCGCAGAAATCCAGGACACATGCACACAAGCCCTGCGCAGGGTACCAATCAGAGAATGAAATCTTCAGTTCGTCTGGCTTGAGATCAAGCAGGTTTCTGAAAAGATGGCCTAGATTCGAGGTCATCCTGAGGAGTGGGGAGTACAGAAGCTGGCAACTGCTAAACTCCTGGGCACTGTACTCTCTCTGCAGCGGCCTCCTGTCACCCTGCAGAGCACCTTTCTTTTCCTACCTTTCATAAATGTAAAGTCTTGCAAACTTTTCTACTTGTCTTGACTAAGTCTTTGTGAAGAGCAAGATGAACCTAGAAAAAAATTCTCTAGCAGGAGTTCACAGCACCCCTGAACCCCAGTATCTTACTGACAGTAGGTGATCTTATCCACTGCAAGCCCTATTTTCTTGGCCCACAAAACAGGGTTCAAAAACAGGTGAAAAGAAAGATGTGCAGAAAAGTATGGGGAAGATGTGTGTAGATATGTCTCAGAATACAAAGAGAGGGGAGATATTTGGATGGTGTACGCATGATTACTAAAAAACCATGTGTAGGGGAGATTTTTAAGGCTCAAGTGGACAAGTTGGCTTGTTCTCAGTCACCAGTTAACCCTTTCAACATTTACCCCTGTTGTTCAGTGGACACATATGCAAAGGGGCCATGGTTTCATGGATAGGCACTGTGGACGAGGGTAGCATCACAGATGTCCTTTCCCCAAGGTCAGTTCAGAGGGTACCACGGCTATGCCTATGTAACCTTAGGACAGCAGTGAACTTGAAGTGTCAAGACGATAACACTGGACTTTTTGCAGCATGGAGGCTACTGAAGATCCATCAAAGGCCCACGTGATAAAGCCGTGCTTTCCCCTGGACACTATTGGGAGGCAGCAGAAGCTTTAAGACGTGAGGCTTAGTGGGCCTGAACACCCAATCTCTTGGAAGCCACATATGGTATCTCACCTGACTGAAAAAGCACATTTCACCCTCTAAATTAGTGTAGATGGATGGATGGATGGATGACAGAATCTTCCTCCTCGCAGGTGAGTTTTCTTCAGTCGTATTTTAGCAAGTACACAGGAGTGAGTGTGCATATAACTGGACCAACCAAGTACTTTACAAACGCATGAACTTTATTGAGTAGGCATGACAGCTTCTCTCCATGTCATATAATGGGGAAGTTGTATCACCAAGGTTACAGAGCTATCTTCACTCCAAGTAATCTTTCATAAAAGAAAGAAATTAAATACACTTCTATAAAAAATGCAGTAGTCATTACTGGAAGTTTTCCAAAATGAAAGCAAAATTTACTACAGATTGCAAAAATTGGTTTAGTGCTTTAATACTACACAAAGTAACAACCCACCACTGGAGACAGTTCTTACAATAGGTTTCTTCTCAAAGAACAGACAGGATGGAAAAGAATATTTGCATTGGATCAGAATTAACAGCTGCAGGTAGCAAAGGGTTCTGAACAACTTGGTCAGAGTAATGCCATTTATGACCCATTTTTGCCTCAGTGTTTTCCTTTGTTCACAGTAATCAAATAAAGCAGAAAGCATAGCAATGTCCTCTGTCCCCCAAATCAGGCAACGGAAACCAAAAAGAAAAAAAAGGGGGGGGGGAGCAAAAGAAGAATAAATATTAACTTCCTTGGAGCAAACACATGTTTCAGGGAGGAAAGCAAACACAGGGTGAGGATCCTTACAATCCACTTTAGGGATCCCTGGTTACCAGGAGAGCAGTTGTTCAAAGATGATGGTGAACGGAGCTGAGACTGCAGACGAGGCAGTGACAAGTCCTCTGGGGCTTAGTCCCTGCCTGGAGCTTAGTACCTTTCTCCCTGATCCTCTTTTGTATGACCAAGAGCTTTGTGTGTCCTGTTTTGGAGTCGGGGACAGAAAAGCTTCCACTAAATGGAGACCTGCTCTGTCTAAGGTGCGGTTTGCCATCTCCAACACAGGCTTATGGGGATTTTCTGAAGCTTTTACCGTCAGACAAGCTTCCCCACCCCCACTGTGAAATCATACTTCCATATCAGGAAGCATGCACGAAGGGAGCTGGACCCATAGGGCCTGAGACCTTCACGGCCACTTGTCTTGGAGAAGGGTGTGTGCAGGGCAGGGATGTCCTGGAGAGCACAGTCTTCTCCGAGTCCTGGCGGGAGCACATTCCCAGAGTGTGTGAGGCACATGGTGTATTTGGCAACTCAAGCACGGGGACACAGGTCCACGTACCTCCTCACTGCCTGCTGGATGGTCGCAGATCGGGTGAGACGAGGGGTAACACTCTAGAAAGGACCCTAAAATATGGCATCTGAAGAAATGAGAGCAAAAACAACCACGGAAGAGGATTAAAAGGTACGAAGCTTTTTAACCCATCGACAGGAGGCCCAAGGGCTGTGAGCAGCTTCTAACAGTGTTTTGCAAACACCTCTCAGAGGAGACATTGGCCAAAGGACCTGAAAGTAAACACTAGGGTTAATGTGAAAACCACCCCACAGAGGAGGGAGGCTCGGCGGGGCACCCCCCTTCCAGGATGCCAGAAAAGTTGTCTACCGATGCTAGAGGGTCCCTGCTCCAGGGCCGGGGCCCACGAAGGTGTGTTGTTTGGGTGTGCTGCCAAAGCTCTGGCCTCCACCGCACACCCCCTAGGGACCAGTAAGAGTCCCAGGGGCCCTTGGCGGTCTGGGCTCTGTGCTGTTTCTACATTTGTCAGCACAGGCAGCCATTCCTGCCACAGCTAGTCTGTATGAAACGTTCTTTTCCCTCTGCTGTCCTAGTCTTTGGTGACGGGAGAAGAGATTGTTGCAGTGGTCAGGTGGGCTCTTCGGCCTGGGATGGGCCTCTTGCTGCCACTCTCCGAGGACTAAGAGGTAGCTACAGATCAGTGACAAGGGCTTCTCTAGAATGGGTCTACGATGACACGGAGAGCAGCGACAGGTGCCCACCACAGTGCACCTGGCCATGAGGGTCACCTATACGAACTTGTCTTCACCTCCAGGTGGCCCAACAAAGCCGTCTGCACACAGCTGAGGCTCACATACGTAGGACGGAGTGGCCACAGGGCAGCTGGCCACAGACCAAGAGAGACCACTGCTGCAGCCAGTAGATGAGCTCACTGCCCATCTGGTCATCTGTATCCACTGCCGAAGAAAGAGCCAGGTCAGCTGGTCAGCTAATGGACTCCACTGAGAGGGACAGTGGCAGAATCTTAGTCTGATGAAGACTCCATTTGTTGCCTTTTAATTGCTGTCAAATTGTGGCTTCCTCTTGTTTTCTTCAACAGACACTGATCAGTGTTATGTGTCAGGTACTGTTGCAGGCACCAGGGTGCAGGCGGGAGCGATCCTGCTCATAAGGAGCTTACATTCTATAGAGGCTCAGGGGCTGTAACACAAGTAAACAGATACCTCCCATATGCAGTGTTCAGATGTGTGCTCAAGAGGAAGGGGCAGAGAGACGTGAGTATGAAGGTTGGGATATATTATTTTTTTAAATAAAGCAGTCAGGGGAGGCCCTTTTGAAGGGTAGCAGGGCGTGAAGGGTGAGCTGTGGGCTTTCTGGGGGAGAAGATCCCAGGCAGAAAGAAGGGCTCACGCGCAGGCTTTGAGAAAGAGGTGCCTGGTGATGGCAGATGGCTCCAGTCTGGCAGCGACACAGCGGGGTGGGTGTAGTCTTTGCAGGGTTTTGGCTTTTTGCTGCCATGGCAAGCCGCTGCTGTCTGTAAAGTAGCCCTCTGCTGTTTGGAGATATGTTCTGAAATAGCTGCTTTTGCTGCTTTTCCTTATTATGTTAACAGGAGGCTTTGGTCTTGGGCAGATTCTACCTATATCAACCCTTAAAGTCCAGGTGCTCCTCACCTCATGTGAAGCATCGATCCCAGGTGTATATACACATATATGTACACACACACACACACACACACACACATACCGCTGAGGTGCTCTTTGGGAGGAATAAAAAGTATACAGTGCATCACTTGTATATACATAATTAGTGTTTGTGGGGTTCTCTTTGTTTTCCCCCAAGAGTAAAATAGCAAAATTCAAATTTCAACAAATTTTTTTACAAAAAAAGAAAAGAAAAACTAAAGGTCCTATTCTGGCCTGTGTGGAGAGAATGGCGTCTTTGCTTTTCCCGTGTTTATGTGTCTCCTGCTCAGCCTGGCACACGTCCCTGCTGCTCCTGAGGGCTCCTCCCTGCCCTTCTGCCGGCACACACAGGGAGGCAGAGCACGTCTTTTGGGAAAGAAGCAGCCTGCATAGCTGGACAAGACCGCCTGGCACACTGCTTTGAGCAGTCATAGGAATGTGCAACGTGGTCTCCCCAGAAGCATCCTTGCACCAGTGGTGCTCTCTTGGGGTGAGTGTGAGCCTGGGTGTGCTGGTGTTTCTAGGGTTAACCACCCTGGACCCGCCCCTGTGAAATCTGGGTGCCACTGCAGAACCAGGCTCTGCTAGCAGAGCCAGCACTGTGGAATGGACATGGGCAGTAGATGAAGCCGTACCAACATGGACCACTTGCTTTTAAAGGGGTGGGTCAGAGTCAGGAGTAGAAGGGAAGGGGGTGCCCAGAGGTCTTCCAAGAGCATGAATTCATGGCTGTTTGGAAGGGGCCACTGCCTGCTTCCTGGTGCCCAAAGTGCCGGTCACCTCTGGGTCCCTCGTGTTTGCCTCTCCTCTCTCAGCCACAGGAGAGATCACCTCCACTGTCCATCAGGGCCACGGCCCAGAGCTCGCTTGCTCAGCCACCAAAATACATCTTCTTCTTATTGGAAGTATTAAAAGAAAACAGAACACTGGAGGAATTTAACTTGTGAAGTGCCACTAAGACGAGGGGACAAATCATGTCACAAAGAAAGAAACCTCAGATTTGCAGTGGATGCCTTCAGTTTTTACTCCAGGTCTCTTAGTAAACAAAAACTCACACAGAATAGAAATTACACACACTGGTTTGGCAGTCTTTTTTTTTTTTCCTTGCACAAATTTCCCACCACTGACAGATACAGCCCTTTTTTCTTAATTAACACGAAATATAATTGGCTAGGTGAAGTCTGTTTTTGTGGTATATTTTTAAAAATAAGCTTAGGGATGCTGGAGGGAGCACTGATGTCCCTATGGCCCCTCCCCAGAGACAAGGTGGGTGACACCTTGGGGCAGGTGTTCCCATGGGGGCAGGGGAGTCCTTATCTCATGCTAAATTCATGACAGTACTACTGGAAGTCATTTGGACAGTACTACTGGAAGTCATTTTGGAAAACATTAAATTAAAACATTAAATCTGTAAAGTAATAGATTCAAATGACCCTGGGTGGTAAGAGGTAAAGAAAAGGTTCACAGTAACTTAAGTGAATAGAAAATAGTCATTTAACAGGAAAGGTATGGTACTAGAAACCATGAACAGAGAAAAGAAAATTAAGCTCTCAGTTAAAAAAAAAAAAGACAGTTACACATCCCCACTTGCAGAGGGTATTTGCACAAACAGCAAAAAGCATTTAAATCCTCAAGGCTCACAGTGGCGCTCAGGGTGTAAATACTGCTCTGTGGAATGTTCTCAAAATATAAAAGTAATTTCTATAGCACAGGTTGAACTTGGCTTGCAAAATTTCAACACAACACTGTACAAAATCTACAAACAGAATACACTGAAAACACCTTTCCTTATGTATTAGTTCTAAAAAAATTAATAACCCAGGCAACCCATGCGCAGGAGATATGAATTTCTGAAATAACCTCCACAGGGGTTTAGAAGTATCAAGAACTTTCTGGAAACATCTTGTTTCTTAGACACATCTGCTTTTCCTGGAAAGAGACCCACAGCCAGATTGGAGGGGGATGCTACTCAGGGACAGGACAGGGTGGCACAGCAGAGTCCCTGCTCTACCAAAGCCCGAATCACAGGAGAGCATGAAAGAATCCCTTGGTCCTCTGTCATTTACTGGCCCAGACAGAGTCTGGAATAGTTCCTGCCCGCGCCTGAAGCTAAGAGGGTATAAGGCCAGCAACCAAGTGTAAAGAGCTCTAAGACCCTGCTGTCCACGTGGGGTCAGTGCGCTCCCCAGCACAGTGGGCTCTCTGACTGCCACAGGTTTAAATACTGCTTAGCAGATGGGTCATGAGAGGAGATGGCTGTTCTTAAACGATGCGGACTACGTTAAGGTGTGGGCCTGGACTGTGGTCTTCTGCACAGCCGGGAGGGCCCTGGTGGGACTCATGGCTGTGTGTCCCAGGCTGTGGCTGTGTCTCATCTTCATCATACATCTGTCCTCAGAGGAGGACGGGGTGGAGGTAACTTGGCAACGCAAGGAGATGACACATTGTTTTTTGGTAGCACATATGACATGCTGCCGTGTGGGTTTCCTCCGTTACAATGGAAAGGTTTTAGTCTTGGATTATCTTCAGTTTTTAAAAACCTCACAGAGAGCATGAGAAAGAGAAAAGATTTGCATAGCCAGTTTTGGAAATGTCTAGTGGGTTGTTTGAACATTAAAGATGTGAGAAAAGAAACACAAATGGATGCCTCCTTGGCATTATGTGCGTTTGGGTTCAGTATCTAAAGCAGGACTGTCTCTGCTTCCTATGGGTGAGCAGTGCTAGTGGGCAGCGTCTACACAGGAAGTGAGTCTTCCCATGACCCCACAGTTTTGGAGGGCAAGGCAGGGGCTCCGAGTGCCACGATGGAATGAATCGATCCAAACCAGCTGCCGCAGACCCCCTTGATGAGAGATTTTTTTAAAAATCTTTTGTTTTCTGAGCCACAGAAGTACTACTAGGGACACAGATGTAGTAATTACCACACATCGAAAGTATCTTGCCTGGCATTAAAAGTAAAACTACGAGAAAGAAAAAGTCTTAAAGGTTCTATTTAATAAATAATTTTGATTTAAGGAACCGCTTATGCAAAACTTGGATTAAATGACTGGAAACTCGATAGGCTGTGGAATAATTAAAAAGAAATCACTCACAGGAGATACTCAGTTATTTTATTGTAACTTTTCAAACAAGTAAAAAAAGAAATTCCCTCCCCATGTTTTCTTTTTAGCTTTTGCTGCTTCCTGGAAGGGAAGCCAGTGCCCAGGGAGACAAGTTCTGCCCTCCCGCGGTTTCTCAGGATACCTGACTGCAAAGCCAGGCGCCTTCTCCTTGCTTGGACTTTCAGGGGTGTGGTAGTGCGCACTGGTGAGGGAGGGTTGTGCCCATCTTCTCTGGATCCCTGGGGACAAGCTCTTTCCTTAGCGAGGCTGGGTCAGTCCCTAGAGTCCTTGGCTGGGAACGGCTGTCTCCAGAGGTAATCTTGGAAGGCTGCATATTGCTGCTCAAGACAGGGGAGCTAAGGACACATTTTTCTTAATTTTCCTCGAGAAATGTAAGAGGCACCAAAAAAGAGACCACTCAGAGCTTGGCTGCTTCCATGATGTGTTATGGAGCCAGAGGCAGGGCCAGTTCTAGCTTGTGGGGGGCGCGCCCAGTCACAGTGCACCCCGTCACCTGGTTGGACCCAGATGGAGGCAGGTGGGGTGGGGTGGGGTGGGTTTTCTCTCTTCCCGGACTCCCTCAGCTGCTTCGCTATGCAGAGGCTGGGCCTGGTCGCAGAACAGCCTCGCAGGGCTTACCCAGCGACCAAGGGGCCAATTCCCTGCCTGCTTCCCGGGACACCGATGTGATACAGTCTGCCAAGGGACCACGTGTTGACTGTTCCCTCTGGGAGTGCCCTTCAAGGGGAAAATGTGAGTGGGCTGTCCAATTTGCTCCTATGTGGGCCTATTCGAATTGTCAGGCCAGAGCCTTGCATTCTGGACCCAGGATGTCTTTGGAAAGCTCCCGTCACCTGAGCTGCCAGGCACCAAGCGCCACCGCAACGCTCTGGGCGCCCTGCGAGGTAGGTTGTCCGGTGCCCGTCTGCGGTCGCCCGCGGCGTGGATGGCAGTGTCAGTGTGGCTGAGCCGGAGGCTGGGCGCGGGGGTTTCGCTTAAGGAAATGGAGCCGAGCGCACCCCAAGGGCCACAGGGAGACCCTTGGAGCGTCAGCGGGCGCCAGGTGCCTGCTCTCCGGAGACCCGGGCTGGAAAGCGGGTGGAGGCCCCCGGAGAAGGTGCCACCCAGCTCCGGGCTGCGCGTCCGGGCTCAACCCTGGGTGCCACCAAGCGCACGCAAGGGACCGCTCCCTCGAAGAGGTCGGTCGCTAGGTTAGTGAGAAAACAAGAAAGGGAAAAAGCACGTAAAACACTCCCTTCTAAAAACAAAGGGCTGCGAATCTCTTTATTTCTCTTATAGAGGAACAAAAATACTCTTGCAATGGCTATTGAGTTTCCACAGGTACGAGGCAGATGCTAGGCTAGCACACCCACTTCCAACAGTATGACTTGTTTCCTATCCGTCTACTACCTGAGTGGCGTCAGTGTAGGTTCAGGCACCATTAGGAACGTTTGACCAAACACACACGGCACTGACAGAGGCGGCGCCGCCTTCCGGTGGACCAGGGCGTGTAAAAAAGACACCGATAATGGAAAAGGAATCCTGGGGCCGGTCGGGCCGCGCCCGCTCAGGGCCGGGCCGCGCGCGCCTCGCGCCGCCGCCGCAGCTCCTCGCGGTAGCAGCAGGAGCAGAAGTGCTCGGTCTCCGCGCGCCCGTAGAAGGCGCAGTTCTCGCGCACACAGCGCCGCTGTGCCGGCCCGGGGCCGCCGCGGCCGCACTCACCGTTCGAGCGTGCGGCGGGCGCGTCGGCGTCGGCGAACTCCAGGCCGTCGCGCGCCGCGCCGAAGCCGTCGGGGTAGGTCTGCGACTTGTGCTCGGCCGCGCCCGCCGGCCCGGACACGCCGGGGAGGACGCCCGGCACGGCACGCGCCAGCGACTCCACCGTGTTCACCGTGCGCAGCGCGGCGGCGCGGGCCGGGCTGTAGCTCTGCGACGACAGCGAGCGGTTCTGCTGCGGGTAGGTGGCGCAGGGCCGCAGGGCGCCCACCACCGGCGCGCACGCCTCGTCCCGCGCGCCCGCCGCCTGCACGTGGATGACGCTCTGGCGCCCTGGCGGGCTGCGGCCGGGGCCCGGTCCGCTCGCCCCCGCGCGCCGCGCGGCCCCGCCGGGGCCCGGGGAGGCCGAGCCGCCCGCCGCCGCCCGCACCGCCCGCGCTCCCGCCGCCGCCACCCCGGGGCTCGGGCGCTCCTTGAGCTTGAGCACCAGCTGCGTGGGCTGCGCGGCCTGCGGGCCCGGCGAAGCGCGCTCGGCGCCCGGCGCGCCCTCGGCCTCGGGTCTGCGCGCCGGCCGCTTGGCCGCGGGGGCGGCGGGCGCGGGCGCGGGCGCGGGCGCTGGGGCGGCGTCGCGGCGCCGCTGCTCCTGCTCCGCGCTGAAGCGCTCCTGCGCGCTCGTCAGGTAGTAGCCGATCATCTCCTCGTGGAACTGGTGCCGGTGGCTCGTGAGCAGCAGCCCGGCGAAGATGAATTTGCGCTCGCCCTGCATGGCGGCGCGCAGGATGTTGAGGCTCAGCTTCACGTCCGTGCTGTACTTCCAGGCGTCGCCCCGCGGCCCGCCGCCCTTCTCTGCCGGCGACGCGCCCGCCGCCTTGTCCGTGGGGGACGGCGTGGTCTTCTCCGACGGCGACGTGCTGGCCGACGCGCCCGACTCCTCCTTGCTGCCCTTGCGGGACTTGGCCTTCTTCTCCTTGCCGCGCTCGGCAGCCGCGTCGCCGTTCTTGCCGTTGGCGGAGTTGGAGCGGCCCATCTTGCCGTGCACCAGGCCGCCCAGCCCGCCCATGTTCTTCTTCAGCTTGATGCCCAGCGTCTTGCTGAAGCTGCCCAGCTTGTTGGCCACGGAGTCCGCGCGCGTTTTGTCCTTTTCCTTGCGCTGCTTGTCCTTCTCCTTGTCCTTGCCATTTTTGCCGTTATTGCTGTTGGAGTTGCTGCACACCGAGTCGCGGTCCGAGTCCAGAGAGTCGGCCAGAGACTGTACGTCCTCCCCCGCCGAGGCCGTTGGAGACTCTGGCTGTGCCAGGGGAGCCTGGGGTGGGGGGCGGCGGGGAAAGGCATGATTAGAGGAGCGGTGTGCCCACGTGGAGGCCAGGCCCTGCCCATGCTGGTGAGGCCGGGGTGCGGCATTTCACTGTCCCCCGTCTCTGCTGCCCGTCTGGGCCCCAAGAGTGGGATGAGAGTGCTTAAGGGAAAAAGTGGGCCCCGGGGCTGCTTTAGTAATAAAAAGACAGGCCTGGAGGGTGGGCTTTGCAAAAGGCTTCTTCTGGATCTCCCCTGCAGGTGCCATCTGGTGGGATCCTGGCCCTGCTCACTTTCTCTCCTAACTCCGATGCCTGGTAGCCTAGGACCCAGAGCGGGAGAGGGAACGGGCCGGTGCAGTGACTCTGCTGGCTCGGAGTCCCTGAGCCCCCGCATATTTTAGAAGGAGGTTGAAACCGTGCCTTCAGCACGTCCCTGTTTGGCTTTTGGAGCAAACACGCCCTGGATTTAGTGGTGGCAAGTCAATTTAGGGGAATCTCGTGGGAATTATCTACCACCAAGTAAAGGTAGAAATAGGAGAGAAAATGAGAAAGATTGAGAGAGATTGTAAAATAGGGCTGCACTCAGCAGAAAAGCTCTTGCCGGGTCTAGCAGACACTGCCAGTGCGGCCAGGTAGGGGGATACCAGGGAAAGAGCACCTCCCTGCACGCGGTGTGTGGGGGGGTGACATCCACCAATGGCAGTGAGAAGGTGGGAGGCGAGCCCAGGACAGCAGGCCTCCTGTGGCAGTGGGCAGTGCAGAGGGGTTTTTTTGGGGGGGGGGAGAGTTCCGGCCTAGTACTCAGGGACAGGCAGGGTCCCTCAGGCTGGTAGCCGGGGCAAGGAACTAGCACTTGCTGAATGAGCTTTCCAGGCCTCCAGGGGAGG
>PVJX010027964.1:0-24342 GCA_004027295.1 Dolichotis patagonum
TGCCTCATGCAGTCATAGGGGTAGGCTTCTGGAGTCTGTAACTGATACATGGTCCAGTGCTGGGATTATAGATGTGTTATACCCACCCTAGGGTGAGTAATCCACATACAGCATGAGGGACAGAAGGAATCTTCTCTCGGTGCCCCTCCCTTTTTGCTCTGGTTGCTTTTGTTGTCTTCCAGAGCCTTAAGTGGTTGCTTCTCTGCCGTGAGCCACTCACCCTTGGAACCAGCTGATTATGGACTGAAACCTCTACAAACTGAGCTAAATAAACCTTTCTTTCCCTAATTTTGGGCAGCAAGTATTTTGTCTCAGCAACGAGAGAAAAGTAACCAAGGCAGATTGTCAAGAATTTTATATTTATAAGAGGTCAAATATTTATAATTTTTTCTAAATAGAAAAAAGAAGTAATACAATGCTGTCACCTCAAAATAATATTTACCTTTTAGTTTTGGTATTACAAAATGACTTACTGTATTTTTGTGAGTTTTCAAACTAATAACATGACTATCTTTTCATATGTAAAACTGAGGATTTGCAACTTAAATGATTTCTCTTTCTCTCTTTCTCTCTTTGTGGTGCTTAAGCTCAAAGTCAAACCCTTCAGCATGCTAGGCTACTGCCCTGGCTGCCTCTGAACTACAGTCCCCAACTGCATGATTTTTAATGCTTTCCTGATACTGTACTTAATTTAGATTTAGCCTAATTTACTCAATCTATTGTCTGTTTTCTTTTTTATTTTTTTCTTGGCAGAGGGTCTCCGTATGTAGTTCACGTTGGCCTTGAACTCGCCATGTAACCCAAGCTGGTCTTAAACCTGTGACAATCCTCCTGCCTCAGTCTCTCATGTGCTGGGATTCTTGGCATGTGCTACCACACTTCCTGTTTTATAAATAATATCATTGAATATTTTTGTCTTCCCTCCCTCCCTTCCATTTTGCTTTATTGTAATAGGATCTCACTGTGTAGCCCAGATTGGTCCCAAGCTGCTAGGCTCTTTCTACTTAAGCCTCCTCCTGCCTGCTGAAACTAAAGTCATACAACACCACACTCCTATATTATATCTTCATAATCGACTGTTTCTTAGGACAAATTCCTATAAGTAAAGTTGTAGGGTATATGTATTTTAAAACTTGTCATACATTATGAAGTGGACTTGGAGAAAAGTTGTAGTGGATTATTCTACCGGCATTGTATCTGAGTGTCTGTGTTCTCTTACAAATTGTGAGTATGGTCCTCCTTAATCTTTGTCAATCTCCCTTAGCAAAAGATGGTTTCATTTTCAGATCTTTGACTTCTAGATATGAAGCTATACTTTAAAAAATTGATTAGCTGGGCTCAGTGGTATATACCTGGGTGGGGCAGCCTGTAGTCCCAGTCACTTAGAAGGCTGAGGTAAAAAGACCACTTGAGCCCAGGAGTTTGAGGACAACCTGGGCAACAAAGCAAGCCCCCACTTTAAATATATATGTATTCTGAATTACCCATTGATGTCTATAGTAGTCATTTCCTATATGCTGGGTGTCTGTTTCTATTCTTGTTTTGGTACAAACATAACAAATAGCTTTTGGTTTTGTTTTCTTTTTGGTGGGGTGGAGAATTACCTCTGTGCGCAGTTTCAGAAGGACAGTGTTAGAAGACCTTGCTGCCCCATCCAGACTGAACAAATGAGCTAGTCACTGGTTAAAGGTAAGTGTAAAGGACCTTCTCTCTGTGTTGCATAGCTCTAAGGGATATCTCAGCAAAGAGTGCCTTGTAGGAGCAGCTGAAGCTAAGCTTCATCCTTACTGTGCATCTGCTTCCCCCTCTGCCCAAACCTGTCTTCTTCCTTTCTTTTCTACACCTCCTCAGAACACTCCCCTGCAGACTTTATTTACATGGTTGTCCAATGCAGTCTGTTTCTAGGACCGCCCATTTATTTCCCATAACGGCATTCAAAGACTACTACACAGCAGTCTCTGCTATCAAGCTCCTCCAGAACTGCTTTCTTTTGTCTTTTCCACATCTGTTCTTCCCTGTAGCTTTTCCTTATTTTCTAATAATTCACTCACTCTTTTAGTTAAAGAGAGTTGTCGTCTGTGACTGCAACCAAGAATTGGTGTTAGTGCAATTTGTTTTTTGCCATTTTTTTCTGGTGTTTTCTACTTACCATTTTAAGGACATGATGTGTATTTCAGACATTAATTTTAAACCTAACTGACTTTCTTTAGTTTGTCAGTTGCATTATAGTTTTTTTTCCTCATCATTGTGTTGGCATTCACCTACTTAGAAAGTCTTTGTAATTTCTTAATGTTTAAAGGAATCTTGCTTTGGTTTCCTAAAATTACAGTGCTTATTGTCCACTATGGTGCCTAAGGTGGGCACTTTTAGCTCACAGAGATGGCAGTCCAGAAATTATCTGTCTGAAGTTGGCCTGGCAGCTCTATGTTCTCATCAGGAAGTTCCCATCTCAGGATGAGAAATGGAAGCCTTCATTTTTTGCTATTTTAGTCAGTAACAAGGAGGAACTAGAAAATGGAGAAAAATTGACTTCCTTATCTCATATCTCACACAGACACACACACAGCATATTGTGTGTATTGTGTGTATGTGCATAGTGACACACATGCTTTATCTTACAGGTCTAAAGTTAGACCTTTGTGCTGGGGATTTAGCTCAGCGGCATAAGCACCTGCCTTGCAAGCACGCAGTCGTGAGTTCAATCCCCAGTACCAAAAAAAAAAAAGTCACTAAAGTTAGACCTTGGACTTTATGTCATATAGGAGGTTGGAAGATAAAAAGTGTTTTGGGAAGTAGTGGATACAGTGCTGGAAACTGAATAACCAAAGTCCTTGCACAGGAAATAAAGTTTTTTACCTGGCTATAGTGTAGCCAGCCAAAACTGAAAGAGTTGTGTTTTAATGGGTTATAAAACATTTTAAAAATGTTTTTCCCTTATAATTGAAGACAAAACAGTAGAATGCATATACAGGTGTTTTGAATTATATACAGATCATGAAACCACTGTAAAACATTTTAATACTAGAATTAAAATGGTAATTATGTTGATCATGCCACTGAAAATTTACCTACTGATAGCTAACATTTCACAAGAATCTTCCCTTTACAAAATGGGATGTGTATGTAACATAACAGTTCTAAGCTCCTCTTTTTCCCTCATATGTTTGGATAAGGAACATGAACTTAGAAGCTTTTTTTTTTCTCCCAAGTACATGGTTTTAAGCCTCTTGACATACTGCCTGTACTTTATTTAAAATCTCTTTCTATATAGGCTAGGCATGTCTGAGTAATGATGATGAGATATAGTAAAATGGTTAAGGGGATTTATGAAAATTTATTATGAAATATAATATCCTTGAAAAGGAATGACATCTAATTTAGGAATAAATATTAAAGATGTAATAATGAAAAATAATTAAAATTCCATCTTCTAATCTAAATATAAAATCTGTTCTTGAGGCTGGTACTGATCTTTATCATGATGATTTGGACACAATTCCATATTTAGCCTCTTGGTACTTTATTTTTGGATTATAAATACCCAAACCTTAGAATTCATTCTGTAAGCTGAAGGATGGCTCTTTGAAACTTAGTATATCTCTTGGAATTGTACAGTGTTAATGTGTGACGTACTGATTTAATGCAGAATGGCACAGAGATTGTGTGTGTGAATTATTTTCTTGTTGTTTGTTTTTGTTTTTTCTTTTTGTGAACTAAGGAACAAACCAAGGAAGGTACATGCTCTAGCAATGAGGTGTATCACCCTCCTTATTTTGTATCATATTGTGATACATAATGTATTTATGAAGAAACCTTTAGAACAAACAAATACATTTGGATGAAAATTACAAAGCAAACCCCTGTGATAGTCAAGGTCTTGACATTCATTTCCAGGCTCCCAAATCCTCCAAGTGTGCCCTACCAGGGGAGTTTATGATAGTTATTTCATTGATTTTACTATGTATTTGAAATGTAAGTGGATTCATAATGCATGTTTCTTTTGTGTCCTCTTTGAACATATGTTTACGCAGTTCATATTGTGTAGTGCCTTTATTTTCATGATATATCACTATCTTGTATACAGATATACATATCATAACCATTTTGTTATTAGTGTATTTGATGTTTTCCAGGTTAGCTTTTTTTTTTTTATTTGTTTGTAGCACTGAGGATCAAATCCAGGGCCTTATACTCTACCACTGAACTACACTGTCAGCTTCCCCAACCCCAGTTAGTTTTTATTTTGCTCTTGTGAATGCTGTTGCTAGTAACATATTTGTGCAAGTACCACTGTATGTTTTGTAATAGGATATGTATTTAGGAAGGTATTGCTAGTTCCACAAAGTAAACATATACCAATCAAAACAAACCAGTGTAAGTGAACAGGACTTCAAAACAATACGAAATCAACAATTGTTACCATAATGTCTCTTGTTGTCTTCAAAATAGCTGTAGATATCTTCAGACATAGTATAACTCAAACAAAACAACAGAATAGAACCAATAAAAACAAAACAATGAATGCAATAAAGGACGTCAAAGCAAGATAATAGTAAATCTAAAATGGCTGCCATAATGTATCTTGCTGTCTTTGAAACCGCAGCTCATGCCATTGGATGTAACAAAATCAAACAAAGCAAAACAGAGCAGAACCTAACCCAACAAAACAATGAAAATGATACAGGACTTCAAAATAAGATAATAGGGAATTAACAGTGGCTACTACCTTCAGAAGGAGAACTCCCTAGATGCCATGCTGTGCACCATGATCCTCTGAACAGGTAATCAGACCACCAGCCCTAGACCTGCAAAGTCAGTGAAACACCAAACACCACAGCATCAAGTTGCCTTACACCTCAGTAGCCATGGTCACAGTTGTGTTTCTCTGGATCAGCTGGTTGCTTGGGACAGGGAAGGTTGACTGTTCTTATTTCCCAGCCCAGGCCAGAAGGGGTTGGGGGTTGACTGTCCCCAGCGGAGGCCTGCGCATGGCACTGGTTCGCAGAGAGGGTTTGCTTCTTGTTGACTTCTTGTTCTCTTCCAGTGAATGATCTTTCTAACCTTTCTTGTGATAGGAAAACAAACTAGTTATATTATGGTATTGGAACTTACTTTTAAATTAATTTTAAAATAACATCTAGAAAGATAGGATGGAAACCTGTATTTTTTCAGTCATTGTTTTGAAAGGGTACCTCAATGGATGATGTGAGTTCTGTATCATATATATTGTGGAATGATTAGGGCATATGAACAGTTTTCTATGTGGTTTCGTATTATTCAACACTATCACAGGAAGAACTAGTTCTTAAATATTATAGGACCAGGAATATAGCTCAGTGGCACAAGCACCTGCCTGGCAAGTGTGAGGTCGTAAGTTCGATCTCTGGTACCAAATAAATAAATAAAATATTATAGAGCTGATGGTAAAGCTCAGTGGTAGAAGCCCAAGGATCAGTTTTCAGCATATATATGTATGTGTTTTATGTGTACAAATATATATGGTAAAATTTAAATTAGATATAAAATAATAAAATGAAAAACAAAATCTCTACTAATTCCTGTCCCAAAATTCTGCTTTAGCTACTTAGTTAACAGTTTCTTCTGTTTGATTCTTATAAATATAAAAACTTACATATGATTTATTCACATACATAAATGCATCACAACATAAAATGTTTTTCCCTCTACCATCGTGTATAGTTATTTTCAGTGCTAAACAATATTGGGTTATTTTATATAGAATAATTTACCAGGTAAACTAAAATTGATGGATATTTATATCATTTTCACATTTTTGTCATTTCCAATATGCAGCAGTAAATATGGACTGCTTGTAGTATCTTGTAATTTCTGAGACAGTCTTAAAGACTCAATGGTTCAGAGTAATTCATTGGGTAAATTCCTAGCTATAGAATTGCGGTTAACAGTACATATGTTATAAATTTTGATAGGTTGGGCGGCTGGGGCTATAGCTCAGTGGCACAGTGCCTGGATGGCAAGTGCAAGGTTCTGAGTTCAATTCCCATACCCACTATAAAAAAAAGGTAGAAAAAAGAAATTTTGATAGGTTGTACAGACTTGCCTTCCAAAAGTTACTTCAATTTACATTTCTAGTAATTGCTTTTTGCTAACATCGTGTATTATCAGAATATTTTATCTTTACTGTTCTAATAGTTGAAAAATAGACTGTTTACATTTATTTGAGTTGAATATGATTCCATCTCCTTCTCTTTTTTCAGGAAACTCCCAATTGATATCCTTTGCCTATTTTTTATTGCATTGTTACATTTTCCCCCCTCAGTGATATGTAAAGCTTGTCAATAAAAGAAACTTTTTTGTTTATTATGTGTTATATTTTTCCCATTTGTGGTTAATTTTTATACTTGGTGTATAACTTTTGTGCATGAGTTCTAATATTCTTTGTGATTTTCAGGTAGTAGATAACTTTAGAAGCCTACTTCATGAGGTATCATTTGTTTTCTAGATTTAGAATGACACATACATTGGTTTACACATAGCTCAAACCTCCCCTTTTTAAAAAAGTTTGTAAGAACATTCCTAGAAGGAACCATTATGGACTGGTGAAAGTGATGAGTTAGAGTTGACAAAACAAAAACATATATGACATGTAGTAACTTCTACTTCTTTCTTCCTTCAAGCATGCTAAAAGTCAATAGGGTGGGAAATTTTTTATTGAAGAGCATTGTCACACATAGTGACTATTATTGAAGGCAGAGAATACCTTCTCTTCAACTTTCCTTCAAATTATTGGTCCTCTTTACCTGAAACACTCTTAAAGCTGGAAGAAATCATATACTAGTGAAGGTGAACCTCTTGGAGCTTTCTGTAAAAACACACAGGTGGCCACAGCATGCATGCCACAGGTTCCACCACTTTCTATACCAGTGTGTCTGTGGTCGAATATTGGCTTGCAATAAATGAAATAAAACAAATGAAACCGATTTATCTGGACTTTTTTACATAGTGCATTTATGCTAGGACCTATAGAAGACATTTTTACAGAACAGTTCAAATACGATTTTTACCAGAATACTAAATCAGTGTTTGAGTATATATAAAAATAGACCATATGAGTCTAGCTCATACTTATTTTTCAGCTAAAATAACTTAACATTTAACTAAAATGAGAATAAAAGACTGGACAAATGAAGATTCTTAAATTTATCTTCTTCCTGTGTGTTGTAGTGTTATTTACAAATTACTAAGTAAAGTTAGTGTATCATTAAACCTCATCTACAGTTTTTGTTCATAGGCTAGCAACTTAAAGCTACCATGATATATTTAGTTTGAGATATGAAATATTATCTTATTCACAAAGTAATCTTCTTCAGCTCAGCAATATATAATAGCACCAGTCCAGTTCTGACTGGATCTCACATTTGTGGGTGCTAGGGTTAAGAAGGTTTCGTATTAGACTGAGAAAATTCTGCTAACCTGTATCTGATATTAAAATATGATCTAAATTTTCTAAAAGATTCCTAATTCTTCACAGTACATTTTTTTATGAAAGCAACTTACATAACAAAATTTCACTGTGTTTATAGCTTCAAAAACTTTTTTCTTATGTTTAAAAATTAATTTTTATGAACAGCAAGACACTAATGGTATTATAAGAAAACTACTTAGCATGTTCTGCTTGCAAAAATCAAATGGCAACCATAATACTAGATCAAAATTGTTCATAGGATGTTTACATTTCTTCTCAAAAATGAGTATTCTCATTAGATTCTAGGGTAACTGTAAAACAACCATTTGGATTGTGGTATTAGGATTGAATAGAACATGGTATAATGTCATGCCTCCACTAAAGAAGATGTAGAACCGAGCAAGTTAGTAACAACATTTATACAAACTAAGTTATCATTTGACTAAACCTTTCTGTAATAAATCCTGCTGAATCTGAGACTTTAAAATAGCTGAGTATTATTTTTTTAAATAATAAACCAGCCTTTACAGATCTTAACGATAACTGTAATTGTTTTTTCTTCTAGGAGAATACTTAAAATAATACTTTTTGGGCTCAGATAAGCTTTTGGAATGATAGAGCTATTGCAAATAGTGAAGGTAGTAGTTACAGATACAAATTTAGATTATCAGAGACAATTCTCCACCAGTCTTTTGTGTTTCTGCATTGTACAAGCAAGGCACTAACTGATGTTTAGTCTAGTTCTGTGGTGGTGAACCTGTGGCATGCATGCCACAGCAGGCTGTTTGTATATTGAAAGCTCTAAAAGGTTTGCCTTCGCTGGTCTAGGTTTTCTTTTCTTGAATGCTTGTACAGCAAATGGTCCTAGAAGATTGACATAATATCTCCTGTGGAACAAAGAGCAGGTGTGTTTACTGACCATTATAAAAGATTCAGGTTCTCTGAACTCAGGATTCCTCTAGTAACAACTGCTGTGCATGCAGGTGTCACCTGGCTTTGTACATATTGTCCTGTAGAAAGTAGGATAAGCAAGTAGTACAAAAAATTGCTACAGCAATAATATAAAGTCCTTTGTTTCTGACCTGGAGTCTGCTGTCTTCAGTGAAACTGTAGCAGGCCACTTGTTAGCTTGAAAATAAAGTATCTCAAAACCTTCACTGGCTAGATGACAGCAGAGATCCTCAAATTTTTCTGTAAAAAGGGCTAGATAATATATGGTCTTTGTCACATGTATTTTTTTTTCAATCCTCGAAAACTATAAAGACCATTCCTAGCTTGCAGGCTAGAGAAACCTAGTCGTTAGGCTGGGTTTAGCCTATGAACTACAGGTTGCTGGCCTATAATGTACATCATGGGACCACATGACTAGTAGTGTGCTTCTTTAGCAAGTTCCCCAAAATTTCTTTCAAAATGGTGACATCTTGCTTGTCATGTATGCTTTTCTTTTTTCGTGACTAATGAAATTAAGCTTATATTGCTGCACATCTTCTTGGACATAGAATATGAGTATCAGGATTGTATAATAAAAAGAAATGAATCTTCTAAGTAGTTTTGTAGACAAAGTTTGCCCTCATGATCTTCTTGGAAATAGTTGATTCTTGAAGCAAACAGCTCTGATTCGTTTGATACTAACAGGCCTTCTGGATAGCTTTTGTTAATATCTCTTCTAGAACATACTGTTTATAATAAAAACTTACATCGAGTTTTAGGAGACAAGTTACCTAAAAAATTATATTCCCTAGAAAAACAGTCATATTTTTACCCATGAAATTCTTAAGGTTTGTGTTTAAATTTTTAAAAACATTATAATTAAAAACATTGCCATTAATTCTCAAAATATTTTCCTTTGCTTCAGACTCATTTATTCCATTGGTCTTGCCACTTCCTGAAGCAGTTCTGGAAGTCCTCATTCACAAGTGTCTTTAGTTGTGCTATCATGGCTGCCCAGATGTCCTGAATTAATTAAAAATGTTTACCTTCCTGCTGGACATGGTAATACACGCCTGTAACCCCAGCACTGGGGAGGCTGAGACAGGAGGATTGCCATGAATTCAGGATCACCTTGGGCTACATAGGTCAAGGCCAGCCTGAACGATGTAGTGAGAGCCTGTCTCAAAAAACAAAAACAAAAAGAAAGAAAACATTTACCTTTCATGGTCATTTTGACTTTGGGGAAGAGCCGAAAGTTGCAGAGTACCAGATCTAGTCACTAAGGTGCATGAGAACACACTGTGATGCTTCTAGGAGTCTGCCTTTCTGTCGGCTGATACGTGGCAGCAGCATATTTGGAACATGCTTCACAAAGACACAAAACACAGAATTGCTTCAGGAAGTGGCAAAAACAATAGGATAAGTGTGGTCAAAGCTAAAGGGAGTGTTTTGAGAGATTAGTGGCAATGTCTCTTTTCCTGTATACATTTTTAAAATTTAAGTGTTCCCTTATATATCTACATGTACATAATATATATTATAATAAATAATGCAAACAGGTAGTAAAGACATGGGAGCCTTACATATTGGAGTTGTCAGATACATCGTATATCAGAATATACTCCACAAAAAAGCAGTTATATCCCCAATGAAAATATCCTTTTAAAATGACATTTTCAGAAACAAGTTGAAAAATTCATCACTATCGAAGCTAAGAGAAACACCAAAAATTGTCCTTCAGGGGTGGGGATATAGCTCAGTAGCACGGCTCCTGCTTGCCAAGTGCCAGGTCCTGAGTTCAATTCTTGATACCAAAAAGTGTCTTTCATAAAGTGTAAACTAGTCTCAGCTATAAGGCCAAAGACAATAAAAACAACGCAACTAAATATGGAGGACAGATGTATTGACAGTACTAAGCAATGTGTGGGTGTGTTATCACATCCCTGTAATCCCAGCCTCTTGGGAGGATGAGGCAGGAGGATGGAAACACAAAACAGTATTACTTGTATGACTGGGGATTGATTGAACTCAGGATCTTGTGTCTGCTAGGCAAGCACTTTACCACTGAGCCACATCTCCAGTGCTTTATTAAGATTTTATTTTGAGACAAGGCTTTACTGTGTTGCCCAGGCTGGGCTTGAGCGTTCCAGCTTCCATATTTAGTTGCATTGTTCTTATTGTCTTTGGCCTTATAGCTGAGACCAGTTTACATTTTATGAAGGACACTTTTTTGTTTTGGGGGGTTTTTTGTATCGGGAATTGAACTCAGGACCTGGCACTTGTCAAAAAGATGCTATGGCACTGAGCGATATCCCCTACCCCTTAATGCAGCTAAAGGAACTACAGAGATCTTTTTCCTTTTCATGATATTTCCTCAGCGTATTAGAAAAACAGCAGGTTGGGTTGGGGATTTAGCTCAGCAGTGTAAGTGCCTGCCTGGCAAGTGCAAGGTTGTGAGTTCTATCCCTGGTACCAAAAAAAAAAAAAAAAACCAAAAAACAGGTTTTGTTAGGTATAGTTCTCTGTCCTCTGACAGTATGTAATATATACAGTGTCAAAATATGTAATATGAAATCCAAAATCATAATAGATTGCATACAACTCTTAGCAGAACAAACAGATTTTAAAGTGCGTGTGTGTGTGTGTGTGTGTGTGTATGTGTGTGAGTGAGACCAGCCAGAGTACATTTGAATAAGATTTGCAAACTTGACCTAATAGACATATTTAGATACTATACTCGCTGACTAGAAAATCCAGTGCCAAGATCCATTTGAATATGCAGTACTTTAATGTTTCATATGCTGTTTCAGAGAAGAAAAAAGGACAACATTACCCAACTTGGTTTTTGAGACCTGCATAATCTGAATACTTAAACCCAACCAGAAAATAAGAAAAATTAAAAGTTAATGTTACATTGTTACATATTGCATATTGTACATAATGTTATCTATTATGTAGTGGTTATATATTATATATAACATTACATATTATGTATTATATATAGATAATATAAATTTTACTGAGTGATTTTAATTGACAAAATTGTGCATATTCGTAGGGTATCATAATATTAATGCAAAGGATTATGCATAATAAAATGGGTTTATTTCATGAATTAAAGGCCTAGCATGTACAAGGCCCTGAGTTTGATGCCAGCACCACAAAAATATATAAAGTACAAAAATAAATAAAATAGAAATAAAGATAATTCCTATAACATCACATTAACAGGATAAAGAAAAATAATTGTGTAATAGTATCAGTAGTTGCAGAAAACATGTTCAACATTGTGATTAATAAATTACAAGAACACGGAACTACTTTTACATAAAACATCTATAAGAATAACTGGAAGCAAGCATTATAAACGTTACAGGCTTCCTTTTGAAATAGGAAGAGAGATGACTATTGCTACTTTTATTCAACATTGTGTTATAAGTTCTTGATAATGTAGGAAAATAGAAACAAAATAGTAACTTGAAATGAGTAATTGAAAAAGCTGTCATTGTCCAAGATGCCTTTTAGTAGACAAGCACTCTACCATTGAGCCATATTACCAGCTCATTGACATGATTGTGATTTGTAGAAAACTCAAAGTGACTTTATAATTTGTTGGATATCGGATTGATATGCAAAAATCAATTACATTTCTAGATATTGGCAAAAGTAGGAAGATAATTTTTAGGTCATACCATTTAAAACACCATTTAAAAATATGGGATAGATGTAACTAGAGATGTTCAAACTTTCCATGCAGAAAACTACCACATTTCATTCAAGGAAGCTTAAAAGAAATATTGATATGTCTACAGATTGGAAGACAATATTATAAAACTTAATTCCTATTGACTTGATTAATTCCAATAAAAATACCAATCGGTTGGTTTTTTAGGCTTAAGGGAGGTGGGAAGTGGGACAAAATGCAAGCTGATTCTAAAATATATATGAAAATGCAAAATGCTAGGAATAAAAATACACGTGAAGAATAAGGAGGAAGGACTTGTTTGAATAGATACCTTGACTTGTAACGCCATTGTTATTAAGACTAATATTTTGGCACAAGATAGACCTATCTAGTAGATCTGAGGGCCTAGAAATCCATGTGTACATGTGCACTTGATTTACATAAGGCATACTGTTGTAATATAATGGAGAAAAAAGGGTCTTCTCATTATATGGTACTTTGCAATGAGATTTCCACATGGCAAATAAGCATTACCTGCCTCACATTACACACAAACATCTTCCCAGTTGGATATTAGATTTAAATGTGAGAGTCAGCAAACCTTCCAGAACATAATGAAGAATTTTGCCAAGCACTGTGTTCGATTCATGCCTGTAATGTTAGGCATGAATTTTAGGACAATTTACAGGACAGGATGTTGAGGCAGGAAGGTTGCTTCATGTTGAGCTACATGGTGAATTCAGGCTAGCCTAAACTACATAGTGAGACCCTGTCTCAAAACAAAATAGGCAGAAAAAGAAGAATTTTATAAGTTCATGGTAAGGAATGAATTCTTGAATAAGAAAAAATGTTAGACATTGAAATTTAGAACTTCTGTTAGTAAAATATAGCATTAAGACAAAATACAAGCTGGGAAAATATATTTTGAAATACGTGTAGTAAAAAATTTATATCCATCTACACAGAAAATATCCCTAAAGATCGATACGGAAATGAACAGTCAACAGAAAAACGGACAAAAGATTTGGAGGAACTTCACAAAACAGATATACACATGAAGAGTAAATATAAAAAGATACTTAGTGTCACTAGTAACCACGTTTAATTTGGATTAAAACCAAAAGGAAAATGTGCTACACATACACACCTGAATGGTTTTGATGAAGATATACAATGAATGAACATTTTCTATTGCGATACAAAATGTACCTTGTTATGGCCATTTAGGCAGTATTTATTAACTTGACCATACTTATAAATCTATTATTCTATTACTAGCTATATACTCAGCAGAAATGCTTGCATATGTGTACCAACAGTTACGTAGAAGCATATCCATGCCAATGTTATTCATAATTGCCAAACTCTGGGGAAAACTTCCATGTCTAGTAATAGTCACATTCATACAGTAGAATATTTTACAGGAAAGAAAAGGAATGAACTATACCTATGTATAAGAACATGAATAAATCACAAACATTGTATTATGAGAAGCCAGACATTACATATATACCTAATTCTCGTGTAAAATTCAAAAGCAGGCAAAATAATTTCTTGTGTCTAGGTCTGCATCATTAAGTGGTAAAACTGTAAGGAAATGTAAGGAACTGATTACCAGAAAAGTCCAGACAGTGGTTACCTTTGATGAGTACAGACAGATTAGTGGTTGGTAGACAGTGCCTGAGTTACTGTTAAAGTTGTATTTCATGGGTAAGGTGATGGTGACATGTAAAGTGTCTGTCACTTTTCTGTGTATACTATAATTCACAGAAACTTCCAACCATAGAAGACAGGAGAGGAAAGCAAGCCATTCCATGATTTCAAAAATTAGTTCTGATGTTAAGAAAATGTTTAATCCTGATTACATTAGTCAGGGCACTTCGGTTGCAAGTAACAGAAACAACTCAAACTGGCATGAGATAGCTTATGCTGGTTCCATACAGCAGCTGACAGAATCTCCCTGGACATGTTGGTACAGACCTGTGATTCCGACTGCTCTACAGGCTGAGGCAAAAGAATGGCAAACTCAAGACTAGCCTGGGCAACTGAGCAAGACCTGACTCAAAACTTTAGAGTTGGAGATATAGCTAAGCGAAGGAGGGGATCAAGAGCAACAGCAACACACACACACACACACACACACACACACAAGCAACAGCAACACACACACACACACACACACACACACACACACACACACACACACACCCCCTCCTAACTGAAACCATAATGAAGGACCTAGGAGCTCAATACCAGTTTTCTACTTCTGACACATAGAATAAGTAAATACTTATTAAATAAAAATTGAGTCTCTCCGATGCTTCATTGCATTTCTTTTTTATTTTTTGTTGTTTGCTTTTTACCTTGAGACAGGGTCTTACTGTGTTGCCCTAGACTAGTCTTACATTCCTGTCCTGAAGTGATTCTCCTGCCTCTGCCTGCTGAGTAGCTAGAACTAAAAGACGTATGGCCAGTCTGTTTCTATTTGTGTGTTAGCATTACTTTTCTTTTGGTGAAAAATTCCTCTGTACAGACAAAAACAAAACACCAAAACCCATCATTAGCCATTCCTGATATGGCCCTTCCAGCTTCTAGTCACAGAGGAGGATTTCCTTCCCATTTGTGGGCAGAGTCTTCTCAGAGGGGCCTTCATCAGGGCCTGCTAAATCATGTGTCTGCAAGAACTGACCCTTTCAAGGGTTTGTGCATAAGGCTTGGTCTAGCGATGAGTGGGTAGAAGAAGTAGGGTTAGCCTCACGGAGCCCTCATACCACTGGGGAGGAACTTCCCAGAGGGCCGGATCCTAGCAAATAGATTGAACAATTGCATTAGAAAATTATTTTCATTTTAACTACCTTAACGTACAGCAGTGCTTTTTTCGCCTCTATTTTTCTTTTCCTGTTTTCTTATGTAGGAACTAGGACCGAAGCCAGGCTTCACACATGCTGGGCAACTGACCTTATCCCAGCTGTTTTTAAATCTTACTAAGAGACAGTCTCACTAAATCACTTAGGCTGGCCTGGAACTTTCGATCCTCTCACATCAATCTCCTGAGTAATCAGGGTTGCAGGTGTGTACCAACATCCCACGAAGCAGTGCTTTTCAGCACTGGCTGCCTGTTAGAATCACCTGATGGGCTTTTAAAAAATGCTGAGACACTACCGATTTTACCAAAATTTCTTAAGGTGAAGGCAAGCTATTAATACTGATTTTTATGATTTTAATGTGCCTTTTCTCATCTAGGAGGTACTCCAGAGTTCATTTCCTGCATATTTAAAACATGTTCTAAGCCAATTCACTATTTTTCACATCTTCATGTAGCTAACTTAACTTAGATTATCTTGACCTTGTAAAATTTAGGAAAGTTTTATGCTTCACTCTGGCTTAAGAAATGAAGACCGTATTGAAACTCTTAAATCTTTAACTGGAATCACAGATTGTGATGACTTGTGAATTTGTTAAAGCAATGTTTACATTATGTAACTGTCAAATTCACAAGAGAAAACAATTTAATACCTGTAAATACTTTTGCTGTCTCTCTGCCCTGAATATTATTTCAGTGATTTACATAGTAACTCAGGGCAGGAAATGGATTCTATAGTACCTCCTAGATGAGAAATTGGCAAACACCATTTCATTAGA
This sequence comes from Dolichotis patagonum, assembly GCA_004027295.1. Classification (NCBI taxonomy): domain Eukaryota; kingdom Metazoa; phylum Chordata; class Mammalia; order Rodentia; family Caviidae; genus Dolichotis; species Dolichotis patagonum. Next base: position 15,705 of record PVJX010027964.1, read on the forward strand.
AATATAGGTAATAGATTTGGTGCTCTGAGGGGAATTCTCTGAAAGATACAAAGAAGTTCTATGCTACTGTACTTTCTAAGTTACAACAATTTTAAATGCCATCATTTCAAAAGCCAAAGCTCTCCTCTGGGAGTACAAAAGATCAGACTTCTAATAGTTCAGCAGGACTGCAATAACTGTGTAGAAGTTAATATGCACAGGTCTGCAGCCATCCTCCCACACCCCCTGTCATGATACTAGGAATTGAACCCAGGGCCTTCACACTGATTTATATTCCAATCCAATTTTACTTTAATTTTTTTATTTTAAAATGAGAAAGAATAAAAATAATGATAACTTTAAAACACAGTAATAGGGGATTAGCAATGGTTAATGTGTTGTATATTGCTGTCTTCAAAGTAGTGCTTATTGTGAGACATATGCATGAAAAAATGATCAGTGAAAGCACAGACCATTCTTTTTGTTGGACCATTTCACCCATGAGGATGATCTCCAGTTGCATCCATTTATCTACAAGAGCCTCATGGTTATCCTTCTCCATAGCTGAGTAGTAGTACTCCATTGTATAAAAACACCGCGTACTTCTTATCCATTCTGCAGTTGATTGGCACACTGCTTCTGGTTTTTCCTGGGTTCCTGTTGCATGGGTATTGTTTTCTTTTGAAGTTCAATGAATTTCCTTTTGAATTAAATGTGTATTTATGTACAGCATATTGATGGATTTTGTTTCTTGATCCCCTCTGCCTATGTTTCTTTGTATTGGTGAATTGAGGCCATTTACATTAATGGTAATGACTGATATGTATTGGCTTGTCTTTGTCATATTATTTTCCTGATGTTGGTTCTCTGCCTTTCCCCTCTGTTTAACTGGTTGGTCTGTTTGATGATTTCTTTCTGTTGTTGTTCACGGAATTATGACTTTTATATTTTTCTAGAATATCTTCCAGTACTTTTTGTAGGATTGGTTTGGTGATCATGAATTTCTTCAGTTGTTCTTTGTCTTGGAAGTGTCTTATGTCTCCATTAATTTTGAAAGATAGTTTTGCAGGATATATCAATCTGGATCAGAAGTTGTATTCTTTCAGGATTTGAAATACTCTAACCTCTTCTTGACTTGATTGTGTTCAGAAGTATGCCGTGATTCTGATGGTTTTTCCTTTATAGGTGATCTGTTTCTTTTCTCTAACAGCTTTTAATATTCTGTTCTTGTGCTGAATTTCTGGGCTCTTGATTACCACAGGTATAGATTTATTTTGATTGCTCTTAATTTTTTGCTGACACCTAACAGACTTGTGTTATTTTTCTTTGTTTTGTCTTACAGCTATTGAATTGGTATTTTCTGGTTCCTTGTTATTTTTAACAGATCTTTTCACAATTGCTAGCTACAATCTTGTCTTCAAGGTCTGAAAGTCTGTCTTCAGTTTCACTCAAGCAGGTTTGTCAGCTTTCAATGGAGCTTTTAATTTCCATCCATTTGAATCTGTTTCATGTGTTCTAATTCTTTGCTGTATTGTTCATTCAAGGTTTCCATCATTTTCCTATGCTCCTCTTTTTTTTCAAATGTACATCTTCTTTAGATGTGCTCAGCAGTTCTTTCATTATAATTGTCATTTTTTTTTACCTGAGATATTATTTCTGATCTGATTTCTTTTACAGCCTCATGAAGTTGTTTTACTTCAGTTGCTATTGTTTCAGAAATTTCAGGTGTTCAACTTCCAATTTCTTCTATGTCTATGTCTCCCAGAGGTATTCTGTGTGGGTTGGAGATCTGAGACTGCCTTTTGCTCCTTTGTCATGACGTTTTCCTGGGTTCCTTTGGATGAGCCAGTTGTGGGGTCCAAGGTGCTTCTCACTTTGACGCCTGTCCATGGTGGAGGACAATGGGCCAGGCACCTAGATTTCTCCAAACCTAGGTTCTCATGGCGCGGGTGGCGTGGGGGAAATGGAGGGACTTCTCCAGACACGTGCGAGTACACGGAGACTCCCCTGCCGGCAGCCAGCAGGCTTGCAGGGGCGGGGCTGGCTGTTTCTCCTAGCCTATGCTGGTTAGCAGCGGAAGCTCCCCCTTACTTTTATTTTTAGATAGGGTCTCACCAATTTGGAATCCTCCTGCTTTAGTCTCCCAGGTTGTTGTGACAGACCAGCTGACTGCAACCATTTCTGAGTTCTAAGGTCAATAGATATTATTGACCTAACCCATTGTGTTTTCTGCTAGCCTTTGTAGACAGTGCAAATGGCTATACTCTCTTGTGGTGTTAGGCATAGCTATACTTCTGTAAAATGTAGTAGCATAAGCAAAAGTAACATTTAGGATGAGATACATATATCTGCACTTAAATTCTGCCTGCTCTTTATCAACTTTATGCAGCTCTTGGGTAGGTTAGTTTCTTAGTGTCTCAGTTTCTTCAACTGTAAAATAAGAATATGACCCATCTTGAAGTGTTGTGAAGTGTTATTATGAATAACTGACACTCTTTGCCATTTCACTTCAGAACTTTATAAAATTACACATGTAAAAAAAATTAAAAGTTACAGATAATTTTATCTTTGTTGACCATACCACTTCCTTCCTTAAAATTGGTATCCTCTTATTTCACTTTGGTGTATATTGGTATCATAAATATGCAAGTGGAAAATGGGCAGTCCATCTATGTCAGCAGAACTCTTAACACAAAGCATCTGCAGCAGCCATACCACAAGCTCTGAAGCAACTGGTCTAGAGACAGCAGAGTTTGGCCAGTGACTGTCAGCTTCCAACTCAGGACTAATCAAAAAAACCCAGACCGATCATGAGATGCCTTACTTCTGCTTAGCCTTCGTCTTGCTTCTTATACTGACAATTTCCAATTGTAGCACACCTGAAGCCATGTCTCTTTTCTGTGATAGAGCTTCTTTTTACCACTCCTCTGTTTGCCTTTGAGTCTGCCAAAAACAGGTAGTGATGTCCAATTTCTTTGTTATGGCCTCTGATTATTCTCACTTGGGTATCTTTGTTTGTTTCCATGACATAACTCCAGTTTTTTAATATGCATATACAGAAGGATATTCATATGTACCCTTGGGAAATGTATGCCATTTCGTATATTTCTGGTGGGGCAATGCTGGAGTTAGAATGCAGGCCTTGTGCAAGCTAGGGAAGCGCTGTAACACCAAACTACACCCCCCCAGGTTCCAACATTTTAGAACTAAAAAAAAACAAGCCACTTATAGTGTTACAAATCTGCAAATCCAAGCCACTTGGGAAGTTGAAACAGGAGGCCTGCAAATTCAAGGCCAGGTTGGGCAACTTGGTAAGACTCTTCTTCAAATTAAAATATTAAAAGGGTTATGGGTATCAGTACTAGAACACTTGCTTAGCACCTGTGGGTCCTGTATGCAATCCTCATTACACACACACACACACACACACACACACACAGAGAGAAGTTATTTTACTTTATATATTGTTCTCTATCTTGATCTTTTTGTTTAAGAATGACCTTGAATTGCTAAGCATGGTCGCACATACCTGTGATGCCAGCTACTTGGAAGACTGAAGTGGGAGGGTTGTAAGTTTGAGGTCAGCCTGAGCAACACAGTGAGACCCCTTTCTCCAAAACCAACCAACCAACCAACCAACCAACAAACCAACAAATCCTGTGACTCTAGCAAGTTAGTTCATCCCAACTCTCTTCCCCAGCAGGAGGTAGTACTGTTCATCCTGGCTTCTTTAACCCAGTCAGCTCTCCAATGCCACCTACTGTAGTGCTTTACAAGCTATTTGCCTGCCTTTGTCTTCCTTTCTTCCTTTATACTTCCAACTCAGTTTGGTTTGTGTTCCATCCTCAGGCTCCCCTGCCAACCCTTGTTTTCCTCGGAGCTGTAACTGATTCTCTAGGATCCTGGCTAGCTCCCTTCCTTTGAGATGGCTAGTGAGGGCCGATGGGGGCCATTTCTCCTGTTATTCAAAGCTGGATTGTGCCTGGTTATTCCTGACCTCTGGTTGGCCTATATCTTGAGTATTGTCTGTTCAACTTCCTCATTACTGACATGTGACAAACTACAAATCTTACCCAAGTTGGATTCTTTTACCTTGAGTCAGTTTTCAATTGTATGTAAGGAATTTTTTCCCAATGAATTAAACATACCAACCTTAGAAACCAGTTTGTGACGGAAATTTTAAATAAGATAAATGCTTTATTTATTGTTGTTTTTAGCACATAATTTGTGTGAAACTTGCAATGACCCAAATAATGTTCCTCCCAATAAATATCTAAACAGGATTAAGAGAGTATATGGTAGTTTTTTAGTTTCTTTTTCTTTTTTGTGCTGCTGGGGATCAAACCCAGGCTTTGTGCACGCCCTTCCACTGAATTATACCCACAGTACTAGAGGAATATCTTTTAAGATTTGACAGTATTCATAGCTGTTATTGTCTCTATAAACAACTTAATGAAGTGACACAGGCATAGAGTCTGATACAGTATAGCCCTGCATTTGAATCTTCACTTGTCTGGTTCAGTGAACTGGGGCAAGGTTTCTCTTCTATGACACCAGTAACAGATGGAAATTTACAGTGATTTTTAGTTCTAAACATAGAATGATATACTAGATCTCAACCTGTCTCCTTACTTCCTGCATCAACATTTCCCATATAACTAATCAATTACGGATTCACCACTTTTCCCGGAATCAATTAAATGTTCAATCTTGATTTTTCCAAATTAATTTCTTCCTTACTTAGAATTCACTGTAGTAATTAATGATTTGAGTAATTTAAGAAATTTAACATCTGCTAAAATCTCTTATTACCTATTCAAACTTTCTCCTTGTTCAGGGTGTTTTATTTTGCATTGATTTTTAGTCAGAGTCTCACACTATGTAGTTCAGGCTGCCTTGAACTCACTGTGTAGCCTAGACTGGTCTTGAACTTGCAGAGATCCTCTTGCTACAGCCTCCCAAGTAGTGGATTTATAGGTGTACACCACCAGGCCTGACTTTGTTTTTTTATTTTTAATGTATATCATCTCTTCATCTCACATGACTTTTTGCCCATCAGGGAAGAAACAGAAGTTACATCTTTGTTTTTATAGTCCTCTCATATCATCTTAGCATTAAATGCTTAGCCTTTAAAGGACTACTATGGGTCAGTGGAAAAAAATTTATCTTGTCAATGTCTATCATGGTTTTTGCTGTTTGATAATGTCATGGATTTTAAGATGAAGTTTCTGTAGCTGGAATCAGCAGAGTTCTAATAAGTTCAGGATGGGTCAAAAGATTTGTGCAGCAGTCTGAATGTTCCAAATTTCATGTGTAGAAACCTAAACCTCAATGCGATAGTATTTGAAGACAGGGTCTTTGGAAGGTGTAGCCTTCATGAGTGGTATTAATGCTCTTATAAAAGACCAGACAGCTGTCGCCCTGTCTTTCCAGCATGTGAGGATGCCTGGAAAACTTGACTGTCTGAGAACCAGGAGAGCGCTTTCCCCAGAACTTGACCATGCTGGCGCCTTGATACAGGCTCGCAGCAACCATCCTGCAAGAAATGAATTCCTATGTTCATAAGCCACTTAGTTTATGCTACTTTGTTATAGTAATGCAGATAAACTCCTGTAATTTGGATACTAGAGCTCTTGTTTGTATGAGGTGTGTGACTTCTTGAAAGATATAACTGCCTATGTTACCTTCTACCTGAAATCACCAGACAAATATCCAATTTACTTTGTTTGGGAAAATAATTACTTATGGTAAAAATATATTGGGTACTCTCTATATATACACAGTGGAATATAAATATAATTTGTATTAGTAATTGCTATTGTACTTTGCAATATATACCTTAATAGTATAAAATATAAACACATTCATATAATTATTTACTAGTTACTAAAATTATATACTGTGTTTTACGTAAAAAGTGAATTTTTAAAAAATAATTGTGGTGCTAAGCCAGGTATGGTGGTATACACCTCCAATTCCAGCACTGGGGAGGCTGAGGTAGGAAGATCCACTGGTTTCAATGCCAGCCTGGGCTACATAGTGAGACCTGGTCTCAAAAACAAAAATACAAATGTGCTTCTAATACAGTTAGAAACAAAAGAGGTGAGAGATTTACTCCTTTCGCTCCATTTAACTATAAACAGCACCCAACAGTTATTCCTGCTTCCATTATCCTGAGAGAGATAAAAATAAAATTAAATAAATAAATGAACCATACAAAAGCCTCCAAGAGTCCCCATGCCCTAGGCAGCAGAGCACTGGTGCCCAGGGAGATTCAGCGGGAGGCATCCAAAGGCAGAGAGGTCTGACCTTTAAATTCTGAAAGCCTGAGTTATTGGGCCCCCTTTTTCCTCCTTTTACCCATTTCCTGTTGCTGTTGCTACTTTTCCTGTGATCTTCAGTAAACATAGCTACTTACTACTTACTATTGGGTGTAGACTTGGCTGTTCTTCCCTCATGGCACATAAGAACTGGACTGCTATTTGCCCACTGAACTGTAACAGTTCTGTGCACAAACCCAGCACCTTGTGCCTACAAGGCAAATGCTCTACCATTGAGCTTGAGCTGTATCACTAGCCTATAAAGATACATTTTATTTATTTCTAAATTGATTTTATTGGTACACTTTTGCTATGCATAATGATCACATTCATTGTACGGAATTTGTACCTGTACCTAATATATCCTAATCCTTTTCTTTTTCCCATTCCCACCAACTCTGTTGAACCCTTCATCCCCTCTTTATATCTATAAAAGCTCTGTTTCCATTTTTTTCTTTTGATTCTCTTTTTTTTCCTTTTCCTTTCCTTCCCTTTTCACTCTCCTCTCCCTTGTTTCTCTTTCCATTTGAACATTTTCTTCCTGTTTCCCAATATTTATCATCTATGTTGGTCCCTATTTAACTTTTTGGTTTCTTACAAAAGAAAAACAATCTGATATTTAAACATGTGTGCCCAGTTTATTTCATTTATAAGTTTAGTCTCAAGGTGCATCCATTTACCTAAAAATGACCTTCTTTATGGCAGAGTAGTATTTCATGGTATATTAACTCGTATTTTCCTTATCCATTTGTCTGTTGATGGGCATGTGGGCTGTTACTATAAATTGTGTTGCTGTAAACATGAATATGCATATTTTGCTATGACATGCTTTTTAACTTTTTTCAGGAATGTACCTAGGAGGGGAATAACTGGGTTAAATGGAACCTTTAGCTGTAGTTTTTGAGGAATCTCCGTGTCGCTGTCTATATTGGTTGTACCAATTTACAGTACCACCAACAATGGAGAGGGGTTACTTTTTCTCCATAGCCTTGCCAGCATTGTTATTGGTTGGTTTCTTGATGATAGCCATTCTTCCTGGAGTGAGATGTAATCTCATTGTTACAATTTCTTGAATCATCAGTGATGTTCAGCATTTTTTCATATATTTATTTGCTGTTTGTATTTCTTCATCTGAGAAATGTCTATTCATTTCAAATTCCCATTTTTGATCTTCAAATTTGAGGGTATCTTTTTTGTATATGTTCTTTATATATTCTAGATATTAGTCGTTGTTCTCAGGAATACCTGGTAAAAATTTTTACCCACACTGATGGTTGTCTTTTCACTCTGATGGTGATTCCTTTTGCTGTGCAAAAGCTTTGTGATGTGAAGAGGTAACAGTTGTTGATTCTTTGTAATATTTTTATTGGGATTCTTGGAGTTGTTACTTTTTCTAGAATACGCTTCAGAACTTTTTGAAGTACAAGTTTGGTGGTCATGAATTTCCTCAAGAATTTTTTATCATGGAAATATTTTATTTCTCCTTCAATTCTGAAAGAAAATTTTGCAGAGTACCATCAATCTGGATTGGAGGTTTTCTTTTAGGGCTTTAAACGCTTCACTCCAAGCTCTCCTTGACTTAAGGGTTTGTGTTGAGAAGTCTGCTGTGAATCTAATGGGCTTTCTTTTATAGGTGATTTGTTTCTTTTCTCTAAGAGGTGTTAATACTCTCTTTGTGTGGAAGTTTTGAAATCTTTTTTTAAAAAATTTTATTTAAAGAGGAAAAAAAAACAATAAAGGGTAGCAATTATATAGAATTCCAAGGAAAAAAGGAAAAGAACAACAACAAAAAAACCTAAGAAATTATTACTTGACAAATTACATACTGACTTCTTGGAAATAGTTGTTCAAATTACAAAGTTAAAACATAGACATTCAAACAGTGAGACTGTTAACAGCTCTGCTCCACGATCTGACAAAAACAGCAATATGGTCATCCATATTACCCACTCAAATATACATGCAATTATATCAAAAGGATAAAATTAAACACAACAAAACAGAGCAAAGCGGATCACAAGAAAGCAATGTAAGAGACAAAAATTTCAAAACTAGACAATCAGAGATATTCACTCTCTATCATATTGACTCTTTTTTTCTTCCAAATAGTTGTCCATATTGTCACATATAGGGAATTCATATGAAACAACCTAGTATGGAATTGATCTGAGCAGGATGAGGAGGGCATTACAGGTCTTCAAGACCAGACATTAGGGAAGCCAAGAATGGCTGTCATAGTGTCTCTCATTCTCCTCAAAACAGCTGTCCATACCTTAATGTGTGTTGAACTTAAACAAGGCAAAGCAAGCTAAGATCACTTTGAACAAAAAGTGATAGTT
>PVJX010027965.1:0-24327 GCA_004027295.1 Dolichotis patagonum
CACCACCACTGTTGCGGATTTCTCCAATTCCATGTTTTTAAATACCTGAAACCTCATCTTTTCCTGTGAAATCCATGTAACCACCTGAAGAGAACTGACTGATTTCCATCTTCAGCTATGCTCCATTTGAAAAAAAATCACCTGTAATACGTTGTCATGTTTACACCCAGTAATGCATTTCTAATCAGCATCCTGTGTGTGTGATTGTTTTTGCCAACACTTTTCATCACATAGACTTTGTTCAGTGTTCCATAAAAGAAAGAGTTGAGAATGTATCTGCCAAGGTTGACTTGGAAAGCTAGAATACCATTCTGTGCACAGATTGGCCCAGATAAATGGTTTTCTAAAATAACTGTGACAGTAGAAATAATTATCATGTTAGCAAGGCAATTTTAATGACTAACCAAATACAAATCAAGCAGCCAATCTGTGGGAGAAAGTATCAGAAATCTTATAAATCTTTACCAATTGTCACCCTTGACTATTGTGGATTTTTCTTTAATAAAAGTGTCAAAAAGTGTGGTTTCTTTCAATATGAAAAGCAATACCAGTAATAATTTTTCACTATATTAGAATGTCTAAAACTGTAAGTTAATTTCTCATGTTACTAATTCAGTTATTCATCATTAATTAACCCATTTCATGGTACAAAATAAATAAAAGCATGGCTTTTGATCATAAGGTATTTACAAATACATATGAAGAGATACAGATATGAAGTGGTACCAAGACTCCAGCTGAAAAGTACTTTATACATTTAAAAGGCTTTAGTGGTGAGTGGCTATGTTCCTAGAACCTAAGTGTCTAGTGGTAAAGATTGTTTGTAAATAAGACTATTGTCCACTGCTTGTAACAGCTAGTTTGGATTTCTTTTTTAGATATAAAAAAGGAATTTAGAGATCATCTAAATCAGACACATTATTTAATGAGACGAAGAACAAAGGACTAGGTTAAGTCACTTGCCCAGGAGCATCCAGATGAATGGCAGTGGCAGAAACACCATCAAGACACCTATGGTCACTGGACCCTGGCCCAGCACCCCTTCTGTCAGCCTGCCTGACACTTGCCCTAAGAAAGTCCCTCAAAACACAGAAGACAATTTAGGGCTCAACAGAAGTGGCCTGTGTTGGTTTTGACTGAAACTTACCCGTGGCCATCTTTGTCCATCTGGGTCACGTAGACGAGACTTTCAAGACTTTTTGCTCTATAAACACAGAAAAATTCCAGTAAAACCCTACATATTGCAGTGAAATTGTGTGGTATCTTGAAAGGTCAGATACAATAAACATCCTCCATGAATTGCTCATTTACTCTCATTGAATGAAAGAGCAGAAATCCTTCTGGGCAATTGTGTCTGAACTAAATGTTCAATGTGGAGAGTGCTAGCCCATCTGCTAATTAATTCCCAAGCCAGAGGATGCAGTTCCCTTTCAGACAGTGCCTGGAGGAATAACACAAGCAATCTGGAACACAGGATTTGCAGATTAGAGACAGATGCCCTTACCTTTTCTCCGTTTGTTCTGCCTTCCAATTTTTTCTGAAGAGACCATCAAGACCTTGATTCCTTTAAATATATTCATTAAAAATCACATCAGTAATAATAACAGATACTCAACTCTGTTAACAGATCAGTTTACAACTAAAACAGGAAATAAAAGCTCGTTGAGAAAGATGAGCCTCAATTCTTGAAATTACTTGATTCCAAGCAAAGACTCAAAATTTAAATTGCAGATGTTAGAGAAATAAAGCAAAAGACATAAACTGGGGATCCGTAAGGCACAACAGGCACACAGGCGTGTTGTGTCTGATGTGTTTTCACTTTGAATGTGAGTCAGTGTTTACAGAGATGGCAGGACACGTGGCCATGGTCCGGGATTTCCAGGCTTTCCTGAAGCACAGATCCAAATTCCTATGTGGGCCTCAGCTGCAGTTGAGAAGGCAGCCAGGTACTTTTGACAGCACAGTCACTTTTCGTGCCATGGGTCCACCACTAGCTATGTCTCCTATGATAAGCCACCTCTGCTCCCTCATCCTCCTCTGTGACTCCTGACTTAAAACCTGCTCTCTGGGCCTGGGGGTTTAGCTCAGCGGCATAAGCGCCTGCCTTGCAAGCACATGGTCCTGAGTTTGACCCCCAGTACTGATTAAAAAAACAAAACAAAACAAAAAAAACCCTCTTCTCTTTTTAAGAGAGAACTGAAAAGCCACAAACACCAATGTTTGTCAATATTCCTACAGATCATCAGTATCAGAACAAGATACAAAAACCATATGTCTTGATTCTCAAATCAGTTAGTTCACCTGACTTGTTTTTATTTTCTCCTCCTTTTTTTGTTTGTTTTTTTGTTCCTGCCAGTTTATTCAGTCAGCATACTTAGCACATGTACTAAATTGGTTAGCATACTGCATCACAGTAGTAACTAATATCATACATACCCTTCTGCCTCCACTATTTGTTTTTCTTTAAGTGGTTCAAAATAAAGAGATAATGTTAACAAATATATTAGTGGGTTTTTAAATAGCTAAATTAAATTAGTAACCAAACCAAACTGCATTAATATTTCAGGAAGAAAAATATGGTCATTCATACAATTGCTTAATAAAAAAATGGAGTATGAAAATGAAAGACACTTTAATATTGATATCTTCAGATTTTAATAACCATTCACAATAATGATGAAATGATAAGCTTTTTATTCAAGATTTATAAGATATTTTTGACTAGCCTGGTATGTGATTCTTATACTCAAAGACTGAAAAGATACAAGTCACAATGTACAATTCAGGAATAAAACAAAAAAAAATCTTAAATTCTTACCTGTTCAAGCTTTTGTTCCTTTTGATGACATTATCCAACTCTTTACTTTGGGAAGAGAAAAAAAACTCACATTACTAAAAACCTACCTGGAGTCAAATGGCAGATAAACCTTAGAATCATTCTGAGTTTTCTGAGTGTAAGGGAAGTACCACTGGAGCCCTGTTTATCCTGCAGGGTCACCCTCCAAGGCCACTCTCCTTCAGAGAAGCCTCCAAATGAACTCTGCTGGAACTCTCCGCAGGACTTCGGGGTTTTGCATACCCTTTATGGACTTCAGCTCACTGCACTTTGTGGTGTAACAGTTGCTCCTTTGTCTCATATTCATGCTCCTGCCTCAATTTTGCAATGTATTTTATACCACATCCTCTTCAATCTTTAATATAATGTCTTCAAAGAGACAACAGTATTTTAATTAAGTCAATAAATACAGACATATTGACTAATAATAGCTTATATCTTTGCACAATGTACTTGCACACCGAGTGGCTACTGGGATGCCCTCACTCATCTCCAGGTGTGGACTCTTGAATGCTACTGTCACCTCACTCCAGATCAGCTAAGTGCACTAAGCTAGATCCATATTGGAGAACTGCAGCACCCTTGCTGGTTGCGTTTCCTGGAGCAACCTATTTAAGCTAAGCTTCTGGATTCAGAGACTTCCCTTAGACACATGGGCTCAACCCCCTCGCAGGCAGGCAGCCTGGGGAGGCGGGTGTTCCCTGAGATTGCTCCCGTTCACTCCTTCTCAGTGCGCCTTCTCCCCTAAGGCTCTCTCCCGCCTCTGCCCACCGGCACAGCATTCCTCTCGCTTTCTCACTTAGTCTTTTCATTCACAAATCTTAGCTCACTCTTTCTGCTGCTCTAGAATTACACGTTTTCCAACATTTCTCAAGGTTCCTCTTTTTTTCTGAGTTATCTTTAGCTTTGACCAGGAAACTATGAGACCTGAGCACTCAGTGATGGCACATTGAGGCTCCTGAGTCAGGGACACTGTCATTCCAACCTGGGATTCACCATTTACTCATTAGTGATCCTGGATGAGTTGTTCTCAATTTTCCATCTGTAAAATGGGAGTACTAATCACACTCATCTCAGAAGAGAATTGATAAGCTAATGAGCATATGGTGCTCAGCACGGTTCCTGTTAAATAATAAATTCTCAATTAATTGTGGCCATTATAATAAATAGAACCTTGAGATATTGAATGCTTAATTTAATAAATACTTTCTACATTAGTTTTAACTGAATTTAGAAATATTAAAATCTTATTTTATCCTTAGCAACATAGGGTGACTTATATGTAACATAGCATTATCGTCAGAATAGCTGTCCTGGGCACTCTTCTGAGAGATCCTTGAAATATGTAAACAGTCATCACATAGATGAATTCTTTTAAATAATCTTACATACTTTATTATAGTATGTAAATACAAACTTGCTATTCCTGACCAAGAAAAAAAAGTTGATTAATGCTCAACATTTGTGTGGGGCAAACTCTACCCAGCCCCTGACCTGGTGATCTATTGTTGTTTCTTGCAAGTTCTTCCTGCCAACTCTGAGGCTGCAAATTGATTGAGCCCAGAGAGAAAGAACAACCTAAGAGTCTTGTAAAATTTCTAACTGGCATGAGTCACAATAATGAGGTTCCCAAGATCTGGGATTGTTCATGTTTATCATCAGAAAATTAGCAAAAGCTATGAGAACACACTCTGTGGTAAACTAAATAGAAGGGTGACTGTGCACTAAATAAAGAACTTGGGCTTTCAAAGTGACTGCAAATTGATAAGACCCTTGGATATTAAGTTCCACCATTGCATTTGCAACACATTAAATGCTCTTAACCAGATTATCGGTAACATTCTATTCCACAAAGAGCAATTTGGATAAATAAAGCCATTTCTATTCCTCATGGAGAGTCCATAGTACATTATCCCTGGTCCACATCAAAGCAGCAACTTCTCTCTGGGAAGAATGAAATTTGTGCATTGCTGCTAGGGAGTAGAGTCAGAGGGAAGTCAAGCCAACTGCTGTTGTCATTGTTTTTGGTTTATGCCAACAATCATTTCCCTTAAGCATCACTCATCTCTCCTTCAAGCGTTCTTATCACCTACCAAAAAGTTGTTCAGTCCCTGTTGAAAACAATATATTACCTCAAACACAAGTAAATTAAGAGATCTAGGAACTTAGAGGAGAGACAAATGGAAATGAAACATTAAGAATACTTTCTCTTCTTCTGCATGCAGAGCTCCTGCTGGTTTATAAATTTGCACAGAAAAACCAAATATTCCTTTGCTGCTTCTTCTCCATTTTTTGATTGAGACAAAAATGTCTAGTAATAATCTTGTCATTACCAAATTGCATTAAACACAGAAAAATTTGCTGGTTTTGAATTTAAACCATGGAGTATTCATCCTAAAGGTTTTCTCACTGCTCATCATGATTTTACCATAATCTGCAATATAAATGCCTCCTTTAGACAAAGCAGCATGTCAAACATCGTAAATGACACCTGGTGAATAGGAAAGACTATCTGCCCTGAAAAGTATGAAGATAGGGAAGATGACACATTTACACAAGTAGCATAAAACAAAAGCAGACATGATTAAGTATTGTAAAATGTAAATAGTGGGGCTACAGTCATTTAGACACGCAAAATTCACATCTGGCTGGACCTCAGGGAAGACTTCACAGAGGAGGTGATATTTGATTGGGTTTTGAAATGTGTAGGCCCTGATAGACTGACATATCAGCCTTAGGCTGGAAAATGTTGCTGTGTGGATGGAATAGCATAAATGGAGGCATAAATGTTGCTGTGGGGATGGAATAGCATAAATGGAGGCAGAGTATCTGGTAATCATAGAAAAAAAGTAAACTAATCTGGTTTTTATTGTAAGATAAATACATGCATGTGATCAGAAATAACTGGAACATTAGGCTGGAGCCAGGTTAACAAAGGGCTTGGATGAGATTGTGTGTAATGAGCCCTGGGGAACCAGGTAGTGGCTTAGAGGGAGGAAAGGCTGAAGGACAGTAAAGAAAACCTGAATAGCTACTGTAATCACCTATGTAGAAATCAATGAGAGTTTGGACTGGAGTGAGATGATTTGTGTATGAGACGTCTTAGACACGTAGTTCATATGTGCTACATAGTGGGGCGAAAGGGTGAAAGAGTCAAGAAAGATCCCAGAATGGTGAGCCTGCAGGAAGCAAAGAATAGAAGTCAGGAAATAGAACCTTTGGGGGAAGAAAGTTGAATGTCACCTATGACATCCTGAATGGGGTTTTGGGGAGACAGGCCTGGACCAGCAGCAAAAATGCAGGACTGAGACCAGGAATGATATTAGACTGCTGAGGTCCCCAGGATGAGAAAAATCTCCAGAAGGAAAAGGAAAGAATGTCCATAAATGTCAGTTCCATCTACTACTCTAAGGTACTTATGCACAATGATACTTTCTTCTTCTAAATTGCAGATAATAAATAGCATTACAGATGTCTTCGTATTTGAGACTCTTAAAGGCATCAGGCAGGCATTGTCAAAGCACATAGAAGAGGAAAGCTCACAAGCTCTGATATCTCACCCCTTGTCAGTTTCCTGAAGTGACATTGTCACCTTGAAATCGTCAAGATCCTGAGTCCTTCAAACAACAGAAAAGGAAGACAGGTCAATGGACAGTAGAGCTAGTTTTGAAGCACCTATAATTTCTCATTTGTTTCTAGGAAAGAAAGACCATGTCCTCTTCAAGAATTACTGAGTTTATCAGAATAACAAAATGATTCTATCATATTGGCTTATGGAATAGACACATGCATCTCCCACTGACACAGACACATGTAGACACACTCTCTCTCTCTCTCTCTCTCTCTCTCTCTCTCTCTCTCTCTCTCTCTCTCTCTCTGTAGAGTGCTAGCTCTGCCATCTAGTGCTCACTGAAATAACTACATTTTCTCCTAAAGACTACTGTTAATGGTTCTTTTGTTCCAAATTTAAAACCTGTAAAAGAAAATCCACTAATTGCACAGGTAAACACAAAAATAAGTTCCGTAGTTTCTCTGTAAAACTCAAGCCATGGGGAAGTGGCTTAGAGGGGGGAAAGGCTGAAGGACAGTAAAGAAAATCTGAATAGCTACTATAATCACCAATGTAGAAAGGAGAATTAACCCACAAGGGCAGATGATTAGTCCCCCAAAAGGTGTAAAAATATTTATCTTCTCAAGATTCTAAAGGAAAAGGAAGTATATTTTAAACTATGGGCTTGGTAGAAACGACTGAGACATAAAGGGCATGGACCTATGGTAATCTCCCTAGATTATGAAAAAGAATAATCAAGGAAATCCACATAAGTTCCCCTATAATTAAGACGTTTTTAACAAATGTTTCACAGAAGGTTAATAGAGTCCTATGAAGAAAGGATTTTGTCATCAAGTTTAGCAAATGTAACCTGCTCCTGGTGCTTCAGAACACACACAAGCGTGCCAAAGATTGTGCAAAGTCTTCTTGCAAAAGACAGCATTTAATTCTGTTTCCTAAATGTTCCATTAAACTGTTGATTGACAGAATAGTCTTTATCTCACAGAACACACATCGACATCAACGGCACATGGAGCAGAAGAAAAACACTGAGCTGCCCTCTAATTTCAATAAATTACGAGGTGCTACACAGTAATTCCCCCCAAGGGTGGGGCACACCCAGGGGGTGTGTGTTTCCAACCTGGATTCTTCTGAGAATCAAAGTGGATAATACCAAAATAAATGTACAAATTTGGAACTTCAAAACATTTCTCAGTTTAAAAATTTGCCCACGAGAAATTGTACCGAGTCAATAATTGAGATAATATCAAAATTAAAAATCTGCACAGCAAAGGCAACAACCTACAAAATGGTAAAAAATAATTTCCCCAGCTATTCCTTAGACAGAGGACTCATATCTACGTAAATAACTCAAAAAATTAGATCCCCCAAAATAAAAGACCCAGTCAAAAAAATGGATAACTGAAATGAATAGACACTTTTCAGAAAAAGCACAAATTGCCAATAAATACATTTTTAAATGTTCAACATCAGCAGCCATTAGATCAAAACAACACTGAGATTTCATCTTACTCTTAAAACAATGGCTATTATCAAGAAATCAAACAATAACAAATGCCAGAGATGTTGTATACGAAAAAGAACCCCTCTACATTGTTGGTGGGCAGGTAAACCACTACAACCACTATGGAAATAAGCTTGTATATTCCTCAAAAAATGGAAACTAGAAATATATTTAACCTAGCTCTTCCCCTTCCAGGTATCTTCCTAAAAACAATTAAGACTTTATGTTACAGTGGTACCAAGATACCCATATTTTAGTAGCACAATTTGTAATAGCTAAATCTTGGAAGCAGCCTGTATGTAAATGAATGATAATAAGTGGTACTTATATGCAATGGAGTACTTACTACTCTACCAGAAAGGATCAAATTGACTCATTTGTTGTAACACTAAACTAGATAGAACCTATAAGACAAGAGGTACAAATCAGGACCATCATTGAGAGAACAGACACTTGGCAAATGTCACTTGACCCAAAGGAGCCAACACAATTTGTGAGGCTACTGGGAGAGCTGGACATGACTTTCTACAGCCAATGCTAGGCAAAACTGCTGTGCCACAAATTCAACTCAGTGGGTGAATTTCTACTTGTTCACTTATACACCCACAACCAACTACGCCGTAGAGCTCAGGGCAAGTGTTGGGAACAAACCTTCCAAGCACGTTGATGAATATGCTCTCCTTCATCTGAGGGGCCTAATCTTATTCTGTTGCCATGTTCAGACAAGTTTGTTTTCTTAGTGCAAACTTAGGGCAAAAATATGAGAAACAATTCTGCAAGTACCTATAAAAATGTTTATTACTCACTATTTTGAAATCAACTGGAAAACTGACTTTTTCTATTTTATTATTTCATACTTTTGAATTGTTCTAATAGAGTGTACTTTATCAGTGCTATAATTCTATCCATATCATATATACACATATATATCCATATCATATATATATATATATATATATATATATATATATAATTGTACCTTGTATTTCTTTCAGTAGATCTGCTGGTTTCTGTAGCTATGCCAAGTTTAAGTGGAGATATCAGCCTGTAATTTTAAAGATAATGTCTGTTAGGTAAGAAAACACTTCTCTGTCAAATTCAAATTTATAAGAAGATACTCACTTTCAGAAATATTGACATGTGCTAGAAACACCACTTTTTGACACATAATTTTTCCTAAGTTCCTTGGGTTGGCTAAAATTCAGTTGTGCCATAGTTGAAAATCTAAAGAATTCAATATACTGATTTTACCACTTTATATATTTCTAAACTACAGGCTGTACCTATAAATATGTTTATGTTTATTTGTTTGGTCTCCATTCCTCAGAGCATTTTCACACTTGTATCTGTTAGATAATAAGAAAATATTTGAAAACATCAGCAATCTTTTTTGTTATTAGACATCAAAAGGGTGATGTTTTCCTTAAGGATTTACTCCATTTGCATAGCATCAAAAATATTTTTTTTCAAATAAGATAGGAAATGTCTATATTTCAAATACACTGGCCACATGGGAAATAGTCATTCTGAGCTGACAGCAGTAAATTTTGTGACGCTAGGTATGTTGCAGTGTATAATATGAGGCTTTCCTATGCACTTGCTAGTGTCTGGATGACCTACTTACACATTTCTGCTTGTTCTCAAGCTGGTTTTTATTCTCCTGAGGACATGTGTTAATTACATAGCAAATACTTCCCTTTCATATTCGTTCATTAAAATCATCTTACTGTGATTAAAGTAATCAGGGTTTAAAAAACACACCAAGTTATTCTAATTTTATTTTTTAGATAACTGCTGAAAAAAAAAATTGGTGGTGAATTTGGACTAGACCAATTCCTGTGAAATGCAGCTTCTTTTGAATCAAAATGAGCTGACCAAGTTAGTGTCACTGATTTTAGATTAGAATTTTGGTAGTACAAGAATAATTTGTTTTAGCTCTTTAAAAACTCCTGTTCAAACTGAGATTTAATTGTTCAATGCTGTAAGAGTAAAAGGAAAAATCAGGTGAAATAAAAAGCTTGAAAGTTATTTTTATGAGATAATTATAGCCATTGTACAATGAAAAGCCATAAATCCAGTCTATATCATTAGTGAGTTCGGTGAAGAAATGTTCTCTTGACTCATTTAAAATAACTGTGCTCTCATCCTAAGAATAAACTTCCAAAGATCCTGTGAGGCATCACTGAATAGAAGCTTAGTTTTCTCCCAACAGGATGAATGCCCACTGTTACGTGGTCCTGCTTCACTGTCAGCACTTTCTAGCTGGTTACCCCTTTACTAAAGAGCAGTTCTGTAGTGGTGACTTATTGAAGAATAGTTCTACAATTGTGTTACTTTGTGTCAGAAAAAAAATCACCACCAAGAAGCACAAGTACAAAAGAACCAAAGGCAGGCAATCAAGCAGGTCTAATGTATTCAGTCTTTACTGAGATACCAGTTTTCAGTCTCACAGTAATAATGGAAATGTGGAAGTTACATCTTTCAAAATGGTTCAAGATTATTAAACAGTTTAACAAGAACTATGGCAAGATTTTCAGGTCTTTAAGTTTGGTGTCTAAGTATTAATTATAAAGTAGCAGAGATTTAAAGTGGAAAAGCAAGTCTGTTTTTCCTGATTCTGAGACAAGTTAATTAGAAAATAGATTGAAATTTGCATAGTTTGAAATAAATTGAAAATTTCCTAGCTAAAAATATTTAAAAACAACACAAAATTCTTCTGATATAATTGAAGACCCGAGTAGTAACAAGTTTTAAAAATATCTGTTCTCAGAAATGTAACTCTTAAATGTCCTCAGAAATGTCCTCTTAATGTAACTCTTACCAGTAACTCCTGGTAAATTTAACCAGGAATAAATATAAAGTATATATATATATGATTTTTTAAAATATGCAATGTTTCATATTTAATGATTTATATTTATGTTCATAATGTAGACTTATAAATATATGTATAACTATATTATATAATTTATATTAAATGTAATATATATTTATATAGTATATTTATATTAAATATAATGTTCACATTATTACTATAATATTTATACTAAATATAATTTATATTCACATGTATAAGATATATACACCCAATGCATACATCTTTATATGTACACATTTGAAGCTAATATGTAAGAACCCTGAGCACAAATACTTCTTGAACATAAATATTATTCTGCTTGTACATTAAAGATGTATTTCTATAAAATAATCGGCATCAGCATTCAAGAGCAAACATAAATAAATACACAAGTGTACAGACAGGAAATAGGAAAAGCTCTACGAATGCTTCTTTAGTAAATGTGCACCCAAAATATACCCATGTTTTTCACAAAGCAAGTAACAATTTTTTTCTCTCATTCCCATGAACTTAAGTTTGGCAAGAAAGCCTGCAACATTAGGTCTTACCTGTTCTTCTGCCTCAGCTGCTTAGGAGAAGAAATAGGAGAATTGGGCTTTGGTGGTATTGGAGGGTAAACAGCTGGGTTTCTTGAAAACAGAAAATAAGAGTTCATTTCACCATGGAAACATAGTGGATTTTAACATCTATTAACTAAATGCATCTATTGCCTACACGGAAATGTCTCTCAGATCTTACAGTCCCCTTGTGTAAGGAATCCAAAGTATCAGAATCGATTGTGCATGAACTTCAAAGATGTCAAATATTTAAAATACAGGTATTTTTAAAGGACTTTCAATCAGAGTTTTGGAAACTCTATCCTCTTTAACTGTAGTTCCAACCATGGCATATTCTTTAAATAGCATAATATTTTGCTGTCTATTTAGCCCAAGTCACGGCCTTTTGACTCAGCAGCACATGAGCATAGTGAATCGTTCTTGGGCATTAACGTATCAGCTTCTTCAGGAATTACATCAGCTATCAAATGGCTATGAAAACAGCAAAGAGTCGTTTTCAACTTCACAGACCTCAAGGTAAACTTGAGTTGAAGCCTTTAACTAAATCTGACTTAAATACTGTCAGTTAGGTCAGTCTGATGCTAGCAAGGTATAAAATACAGTCAGCCGAAATTTTCCAATGAAGCACCAGCGAAGTCTCTGAGTTAGCATGATTTAGTGACCAAAGAACTGGAGAGGAGCAAGTTTGTGTCCATTTGGGATGGTATCATCAGCACCTTATTAAGGGCATGTTACCACCAAGCTCCATCCTGTCTTCTACAACCACCACCACTTCAAAGGTTCTCTATTGTTAAATAAACTCTGCATCTAGTAAAGTTACCTCAGCAATAACGAACGACTCCACAGTTCCTTGGGGTCTCTGTAACATGCTAGATAGGTGTCTGCTCTATAGTCAGGCTACCTCAATTGCCAGCTATGTGACAATAGGTTAACCTGATTTTGCTTCTTCATTTATAGTAATCTTTCTCATAGGATTCTTGGGGTACTTTCAGGACTGAATAAGACCATGATTTGATTCAACAAATATTTATTGGTAGCTTTCGATATGCAACAACTCTATGAGGTAGGTAACATTCCTGTTCTCAAAAGACTTTCTATACAAATACATGTGTGTTACAGGGAGAAAAGTGCTATGTAGGAAAATAAAACAGAGTAAGAAGATTGAATGATGGAGGATGTACAATATTTTATTTAGAGTGGCTTGGGAAGGCCTCTCCGTAAGGCGAAATTTGAGCTGAAATCTACAAGAAGTACTAGTGAGTCCTCAGGATACTGGAGGGGGAGGGTAGAGCTATGGAACTATGGGTATCCTGATCCTAGAGATGGTATTTGACATTTGAGATTGGATGAGACTCCCAAGGGAGTCACCATAAGTAGAGATAAGAAGAGGGCTGGTAGCTGGGTTCTCAGATCCTGCAGTATTCCAGGGTCAAGAATATGAGAATGAAACAGCAAAACAGCCCAGGGAAGAATGGTCAAGGAGAAAAAAAAGAGAAAAACAAGGGCTTGGTGTACTGGAAGCCAACTGAGAAAAATGTTTTGAGGAGGTAACTGGCCTCCTACTGAGAGAACAAATTAAATAAGGAATAGGAAATTAGCATGATTTTGGTCATTGGTAATCTTGATAAGAGCAGTTTTCATGGAACATTGTGGACAAAACACATTAGAGTAGTGGGTGTGGGGAAAATGGGAAACAAGGAAGAAGAGGCCTGAAGCAGGTATTTTGCAGCAAAGGATGAGACATGTGGTGGGCAAGGAAGACCAGTACCACAGCTAAAACTGATACCTGGGATGATCCAGTGAGTCACAAGGCAGGAGAGTGGTGGGAAATGCTAGATAGATGTCCCTAAGAAGTGGGGGGACCCAAAGCACAAGTTTGGTCTTTGATAGAGGCACAGAGACTTCATGCACTGTAACAAAAATGCCAGGGATAAGATGAGTACAACTTAGGTATGTCTAATGAGAAAGAGCAAAATGAAAGCCAGGCAATAGGATACAGGGAGCTAGATCTTGGAAAGGGGTCAAGAGTAGGAGGGAGGGAGGCAGGAAGAGAGGAGAAGGAGCTGAAAAAAGTATTGAGATGCATTATGCACATATACTAACTCCCCACAACGAATGTGATCATGATGCCCTGCAAACATCTACTAATAAAAAGAAAACATAGAAAAGAAAAGTAGGCCCAAGAAATGTGCTACGATAGTAGTAATAAGTAATACGATGACAATAATAAGTCACTATTAGATGGGATTGCTATATACCAGGATCTTTTCTAAGCATTTTACCTATACCAACTCATTTAATGCCTAATGCTTTCCCAGAGGTAATTACTATTTTTCTTCTCGTTTTTCAGATGAAAAGATTGAGGTGCAGAAAAATGAAAGTATCTCAATGATATAGTTTGTGAGGGACAGAGTGCGGACCTGAGCCAGCAACTGCCCCCATCAGCCCACCCCATGCTCTGCTGCCTATTAAGGACCCTTGAGCATCGTGCATGACTCAGCTGAGTTAGTACTCCTGGAACTCAAATAGGGCTGTTGGCATTGTTTCCTCTTCCCAGATTCAGTGGCTTTACAAAGGCAATGCTCAGGGGTCACATCGAGTTAAGTTTATGGTTTAGCCCAGTGACTGTGGCAGAGGACGCCGGCATGGAGTGGAAGAGTGTGCCAGGGAGATGCCGTGGGGTGTAAGATGGATGCAGGAGGACACGGTGATGTGAGGAGTGAGCGAGTGTGAAAAAGAGTGTAGAATCCAGGGCCTGGTGGCTATGGAGGAGTGATTGGATCTAGAGGGCTGCAGAGAGAGACCTGGAGAGACAAAGTGGACAGAAAGAGAAAGCTTTGGGAACGACATCTTGTGGCGTCGGTGGTTATACACAAGGGTGAGGTTAATGGGTACCTGAGTCAGGATAGGGACACGGCAAATGAGTCAGGAATGTGAAAGGCCAGGGTGGGGAAGGGGGCTTTATGTGGATCCTGAAATTACCAAGCATCAGGATGGAGGTGGGGGTATTGTGAAAGACAGACGTAGCACCAAAGTCTTCACAGAACAAATGTGAGTGACTCAGAGATCTTCAGACTTTAGGAAGGTGTTAAAGTTAACAGGAATTGGCAACAAAGACCAAAGGCAGCACATGCCTTTCCTCAGGCTTTGTGGTAGGTGAGATTGGCAAAGACAGTCCCAGAAAGCGTGGCTGCTGGCATCATGTCTGGGAGAATCCACATAAAGGTCACTGAGAAGTGAGCTGAGGAGTTCAGGGCATTGAGGAAGGTGGACGTGCAGAAGGAATCAAAGACTTGAGAGTCAGAATAACAGGAGGTTAGGTCAAGTTTGGGGGCGTATGGAGTCTGTAGGAACAGTCCAGATAATACTGCCTGACTACAGTCCTATAGCAACCTACAGGCCCAGCCATGGAGAACATGATGGAGCTTCCTGAAGGCTCTGGTAGAACAAGGTGATGAGGTTCTGGGTAACAGGCAGAGAAGTAGCAGAGTACAGAGCACAGTAGGCCTCCTGAATCTTGTTTTGATGGTGGCTTTGAAGCCAGATGAAGTATAGAATGCACTAGAATAATTTACTTGGAAATATTCTTCCCATGCTGGCTTAGCGTCAGATTCCACAGTTAAAAATAAAAGCCCACGTGCTGGGTATAAGGATCAAAGAGTAGTCTTTGGTGTGTTTGTGCAGATTAGCTGATTAAAAGTTTTCCTTCCAGGAGTAGAGGAGAAGTGGAAGGAGGTGGTAAGGCCTGGGTAATAATGAAGCCACACACAGGGCTCTGAGTACGGAGGACAGGCAGGAGTAGGGTAACAAGATGAAAAGTGGGATTAGAGAAAGTAGAAATGGGCTAGTGCCAAGCCCAGTTTATGCCAGTCATGTTGATGACACGTTAAATTCATTCCATGATAGAACATCCCAGGCCTCAAAGAGGAGGGTGAATGAAAAGCTGAATAAAGCAAAAGAGATCGGAGGTGGCCTCAGGGGTGCTCAGGAAAGAAAGGTGGGTGCAAGGTTGGGAAGGCCAAGGAGAAACAGAGTTGGTCGGGTGAGGCATTTCTACCCTGTCTGGTGGGGGCAGGCAGTGATTTCAGGTCCCCCCCTCCCCGGAGCTACACTGGGATCTCTGCAATGACAACTGCAGATGACAGGGCCCAAGCTGGGGGGTGAGGAAGAGGGGATGAGAGAAGTCATTCAAGCCGTGCCAGGAGCACAGTGCCATCCAAGCGGGAGGGTTAAAACGGAAGAGCCAGGCAGGCAGCTGTGGCCTGGAGTGTTTTGGAGAGAAGGAAACAAGGGACACTTATTCGAGTGATCCTGATTGAATTCTGCTTTGGGGCACAATGTTTGAGCTCAGGAGAGATGACCCAGCTCTCCCCTGCGCCCTTCCCTACATCTCACGAGGCTTGGCAAGATCTGTGCCAGCACAGCATTGGCTGTAACTGTTAAGAATAGATTTGAGGGGGCCGGGGGTTTAGCTCAGCGCTGTAAGCGCCTGCTTGGCAAGCATGAGGTAATCAATTTGATTTCTGGTACAAAAAAAAAAATAGTTTTGAGAAATAAAAGGACAGCATTCAAAAGAAATGTGAAAAATACACAGATTGCAGCCAAAGGCCAGAACTAAAAGAAATAACTCCATAAAAGAGACTATTTAGATACATATTTCATTTTCACAAACACTGCAAAAGTTACTTCTTTTAATCATGGCAACTTTGTTTTTGTTTTTGTTTTGATAGTATGCTTGTCTTTGTCAGTCAGGTTCCAGCCAGACTTCGTGAACTTTTCTATTACTACAGCACAAGTCTAGGTTTCACCAATAACAGCTTACCCTCATCTTTAATTCTAAGTTTTGTTTTCACTTTTTCCTGGACTCAGTTTTCAGATCCCATAAATGATTTTTATTCCAACAGTGGCAAGACAGATAGAATTTATATTGGTTGAGTCCCCTGTTAACTTTCCCAGGCATTCACATACATTATTCAGTCTACTCGTATACCTATGGGGTGTTGTTTTTTTATTATCATTATTGTTTCCATTAAGGTTCAGAAAGTTGGGTAATTCCCTGGATTCCATTTTCTGTAGGTGGCTCAGCCATGTTGTCAACCCAGTCTTTCCAACACTGAACTCTATGCTTTTTCTCTATATCATACTGTATCCAACTAATATTCTTCTATGTTTTTTAAATAAAAATCTACTTTGCTCTGAAATTGTTTCTTGCCTAAAATATCCAACAAGCTCAATAAGCTTTTATTTCTTAACAGTCGCAATTCTAACGTCAAGGCAGACAGCAGTGTACAGGTAAAACTGGACATTCACAGGATGGAAAAGGAATAGTGTATGTTTTCAAAGAATTTGAACAGTGCCAGGCCCTGGTCAAAAGAACGGTCACTCGATGCTGTCTCACTGTCCGGCAGTCAGAGGCCATTTCAATAAACACAGTAGGTGGTGCACACCTTAATCTCAGCCCTCTGGAGGCTGAGGCAGGAGGATTCTTACAAGTTTGAGATGAGCCTGGGCTACAACGTGAGCTCAAGGCCAGTCTGAAATGCATAGTGAGACCCTGTCTCAAAAAGACAAAAATAAAGCAAACACAGTAACGAGGCATATGCTGGACTCAAATTCCAGAGACACAGATCCAGACTTAGCTTTGCCACTAATACTGTTTGACCCCAGAAAAAGCACTGATTCTCTCTGAACCACTATTTATCTATAAAAGAAAGACATTTGCTGGATTTGTGAAAGAAAACCACTATCTTCCCAGGAAAGGGCAGAGTTATTGCAAAGAACCTGCCATTCCACAAGGCCCTGAGCACTTGCTATATATCAACTACCCTTGACATTCCTGTCCTGTACTTAGCAAATGTACCTAAACTAAGGCTGGATCTAGAACATAAATTGGTTTGATGATTCTGATGTGGTTTGTCCGGTAAAGGTCCCCTAAAGGTTCATATACGGGGGCTTTGACAGGCAGGGCCTGATGGGAAGCGGTTAGGTCACTGTGCTGGCTTGGAAGGGATTGAACGTGTAGTTCTTGGAAGACCCCGGTTAGTTCCCACAAGAGTGGGTTGTTACAAGAGAGTGAGCCTACATCCTTCCCAAACTTGAGTCTTGCCCTTTCACATGCACTCTCACCGTGACGATACCCACCAAGGGCTGAATAAATGAGGCTGCTTGCTCTTGAAATTCCAACTTCCAAAACTGTGAGTTAAACAAACCCTTTTTCTTTTTAAGCACTTAGCTTTGGGCATTTTATTACAGCAACATAAACACCCTCATACAGAATAGACACAAAGAGACACAAATTTTTAAATCTTAAGTCATAGAAGCATTTGGACTCTAGATTTTTCTCGGACACATATAGTAGAAACAGTCCTAATATTTTCATTAGAACTAAAAAATTTTTAGTGTTAAAAAGGAATCTATTCAAAATAGATTATAGACTTACATTAAAAAACAACACTACAAAATATTTATAAGAAAGTCACAAAAAAATCTTTATGAACATTGATTAGGTCAAGAGTTATTTAACATGACATGAAAAGCATTATCCATTTAGCAAAATTTTATAATGGGATTTTGCCAAATTGAAACAACTTTCACTCTAAGAAATACATTGTTAAGAGAAAATACAAGCCTCAGGATGGAAAAAAACTTATAAATCACATATCTAACAAAGGACTTATAAACAGACACACTTCTTTAAAAAAAACTCTTAAAACTCGATTATAAACAAAACAGCATTAAAAATAGGCAAAAGATTTGAACTGGAACTTGAGCAGAGAAGATGTATACATGAAAAATAAGTGTTTCAGAAGAGGAGCACTATCATGCCTCAGGGAAGATGCAAATTGAAACCATGATGAGACAAAGTACACACAAATTAAAATGTCTAAAATAACTTTTAAACTGAAAATATTAAGTGATACTAAGGAAGCACAGCAACTAAAACTCTCATAACTTGCCAGTGGAGCTATAAAATGATACAGCCACTTTGAAAACAGTTTGGCAGAACTTTATAAAGTTAAAGATACACCTCCCATACGACCTAGCAATGGTATGGTATTGTAGGCATTTGTGCCAGAGAAAGGGGTACATATATTTACATAATACCTTATATGTGAACATTTAAAGCATGGTTGGAAACAACCTAAATGTCCTTCTACTGAGGAATGGAAAAATGAATGGTATACATTCTTACAATGGAATGCTACACAGCAATAAAAAAGAAGGAACTATTGATATATACAACAGCATAGCATATATTATGTACATTCAAAAAGTAGTATACTGTGTGGTTCTTTTAGGTGACACTCTACCAATAACAGAGAGGAAAAAGAGTGACGAGAGGACAAAAAGTGCCTCCCCATTTGCCAAGTATAAGAACCATCCTAAGAAAAATGTTGTCCATTCCACCCTGGATCTCTCCTCCCCTTCCCTCCCTGAGGCCCAGTGGTCAAACTGGCATGGCCAGGCCTCCCTGTCTCCCAGAGGCTTCCTGCACCAAAGCCATTTCCCCTGCTGCCACGCAGTGCAAACCTCCACGGCTCCACTCCCCAGTGTGTGTAGGTTCCACCAGGCATAGCAGGAAAGAAACCTGACTTCTACGACTGACACTAAGATGTGAAGGACCAGAGACACCCCTGTCACTGTCTGAGTGTTCATGCTTTTAACTGAGGTAAAATACAAAGTCTCCAGTGGACAGAACTTAGACAACACAACACTAAATAGTAAAATCACTCTTCTCTTAATCAAACTGGCTTGGATGGATGGGACAGGATAAGTGGCTGTCCCCGGTGTCCTGATGCTCAGCTTCTTTCCCACCTCTGCCTTTGAACCCCAGCTTTCCTGCTCCACTGCAAGGAGCTCCCTGAGGAGAGGCAGAGGGGATTCTGGTTTGGCAATAGTAAGGGTGTTCTTCGATTTTTTGTTGTCCGAATGTATGCATTACTTAAAACTAGTGTTAGGTGATCTGGGATTATCTAGACTGTCCCTATAGAACTGAAGAAAAAGTATGCTTTTGCTAAAGGTTAAGACCCTCATTTATACATCCTGAATTAGAATTCTCTCCATTTTATTCAAGTAATGCTGTTTAAAAATAATAATCCTTAATTTAGGTCAGTATTTTTGTAATGCTGAATGTTTAGAAGAGGTAATTCAGGCACTCGGATATGATTTTTTAATCACTCTAGTCTGAGGTTTCAGCAAGGGTTAAAGAATCTTAGTTTTAACCAAAGATTCCAGTTAATATAAAGACTTCTGTTTTGATAAAAACGAAATCTGTTGGTTTTATGTAGCTTGACATTGAAGTTTGTGGAGTATTTAGTAATGATGGTTAAAAATGCTGCAGCCTAATTACAAAGGTTACATTTTGCCATTTATAGTTACAGACAGAAAAATGTAACTCTAGTGCAAGGTTGCCACAGCAACACTATTCTCAATCAGGATTTTTTTCATCTCTAAGTCTACCAATCAGCTAAACAGAAGTGAAAACCACTGAAGGGAAAGTGGTTGAAACAAAAGAGGACAAGAAATAATAATGGCAGGTAGGAAACACCTAACTGTATGGTGATACTCCTAGGTACAGTATTTTAATTTTACCAGGTATTTTTTTTCTGTTTTTGAAATCAATTCCAGACCCCCCCCCAAAAAAATCACACTGATTTTGTCAGGGTTGGTAGTAGAGGTGATGACTCCACTGTTCTTCCGAAATCAGTATTGGGGGTAATGTTCATGATCTTTCACAGTTTCTGTTAAGCAAGCACTATTATGTGGCGTCAGTGAGTTTCTTAAATGAACCTTACAAAGTCTCCAATACTGAGACTTTAAGTCACCTAAATACATAGTCACAGCATTTGAATTTACCAGATTTGATAGTGGGTTCAGATGGCAGAAGTTACTTCAATGTCAACTTTCTAAAACTATTATTTCCACATTTCATATGACCTGTGTGGCACCTATTACCTACTCTATCATTGGTTCAAGCCTGGAAAGTGTTATATTTTTTTATCACAATATTTCTTTCTCTGCTATAGTTGAGCATAGTTTCAAATACAATAATATCAAACATAACAAAAAAGTATAAAACTATTCAAAGAGTGAACGAATTACAGGGCATTCCGAACTGAATAGCTGAGACTGATCAATGAGTACTATAATATCTCATTTTCAATAAAAAATTTTGTTTATATTTTCACACATATTCAAATCCCAATAAGGCACAATGTTATAGATAGAACCAATGGAAATAAAAGAATAGAAGCTTGGTAGGACTTCTAAGAAGGATGGTATTAAATCAGCAATAGCTGTCATAATGTTTTGTTCTCTTCAAAACAGCTGTTCATACCATCTCACATGATATAGTCAAACAAAACAGAATAAAACCATTCCAACTGATGAATGAAAACATTGAAAGGCTTCAAAGCTATGAGATGGGGACTCATGATTACCATGAAATCTTATATACTCTTACCAACTCTCATACTAAGGAGACTATAAGGTATTTACACATGTGAGTTTGGTTTATTTCACTTATGAGTATGGTCTCAAGTCGTGTCTGTTTATTTATAAATATCTCAATGTGATCATCTGAGTACTACTCTGTTGTATAGAAATACCACAACTTTTTATCCATTCCTCAGTTGATGGGCACTTAGGTTGTTTCCAAGATCTGGCTATTACAAATTGTGCTGCTATAAACATGGGTGCACATATATCACTGTGGTGTGATGTTTTCAGTTCTTCTGGGAATATGCCAGAAGAAGCGGAATAGCTGGGTCAAATGGGACTTCCAAACCCAGTTTTTGGAGGAATCTCCAGACTGACCTCCACAGTGGTTGCACCAGTCTACACTCCCACCAACAGTGCAGAAGAGTTCCTATTTCCCCGCAGCCGCTCCAACACTTGTTGTTGCTAGTGTTTTCTATCTTGGCCAATCTTTCTGGAGTGAGATGGAATCTCAGTGTGGTTTTAATTTGCATTTCTCTCATGACTAATGATGATGAACATTTTTTCATGTATTTATTTGCCATTCATATTTCTTCATCTGAGAACTGTATTCATTTCAGATGTCCATTTTTGAATTGGGTCTTTGAATTTTGAGGGTCTGATTTATTTTAATTCTTTATAAGTTCTAGACAGAAGTCCTTTGTCTGAGGGACTGTCCATTAAGATTTTTTCCCAATTTGTGGGTTTTATTTTCACTGTGCTGGAAATCTCTTTTGACCTGCAGAAACTCTTAAAAAGATGTGGTCTCAGTTATTGACTCTGGGAAGTATTTCCCGTGTAGTTTGATTCTTGTTCATGAATTCTCTTCCTACCCCTATATCTTTGAGATTTTTACCCACTTTGTCTTCCAGCAGTTTTAGTGTTTCTGTTTTAATATTTAGATCTTTGATCCACTTAGATTGTAGTTTAGTACATGGTGATAGGAATGGGTCTAGTTTTAGTCTTCTGCATATGGATAGCCAGTTTTTCCAGCACCACTTGTTAAAGAGACTGTCATTCTTCCAGTGAGCATGTTTGGCCCCTTTATCAAAGATAAGATGGTTGAGTGAGTTTGTGGTTGTGGTTGTATCTTCCAATCTATTCCACTGATCTTCAGGTCTGTTTTTATTCCAGTACCATGTTGATTTTATTACTGTAGCTTTGTAGTCGGGGATTGTGATGCCTCCTGCCTTGCCTTTGCTGCTTAGAATTGCCTTTGCTATTCTAGGTCTCTTCTGGTTCCAGATGAATTTTAGGAGTGATTTCTCTAGATCTATGAGGTATGTTAGTGGTATTTTGATTGGGATGGCATTGAATCTGTATAGTAATTTTGGGAGAATGGGCATTTTCACAATGTTTGTTTTTCCTATCCATGAAAAGGGGATGCCTTTCCATTTTCTGAGGTCCTCTTTGATTTCCTTTTTCAGGGTATTATAATTTTCGCTGTATAGGTCTTTTACTTCTTTCGTGAGATTACTTCCTAAGTATTTCATTTTTCTGGATGCTAGTGTAAAGGGTGTGGCTTCTCTTATTTCTCTCTCAGTACTTTTGTTGTTAGTGTATAGAAATGTTATCAATTTTTGAGTATTTACTTTGCATCCAGCTACCTTGCTGAATTTATTTATTATATCTAGGAGTCTTTCAATAGAGTTTTGGGGGTCTTCTATGTAAAGTATCATGTCATCTGCAAATAATGATAATTTAACTTCCTCTTTTCCTATTTTTACTCCTTTTATTTCTCTTTCCTGTCTTATTGCTTTGGCTAGTATTTCCAGTGCTATGTTGGATAGGAGCAGTGACAGGGGACATCCTTGTCTTGTGCCTGATTTTAAGGTAAAGGCTTTCAGTTTTTGACCATTTAATATGATGCTGGCTGTTGGTTTGTCATAGATGGCTTTTATCATATTGAGGTAAAGACCATCTATTCCAATTCTCTGTAAGGTTCTTATCATGAATGAATGTTGGACCTTATCAAAAGCTTTTTCTGCATCTATAGAGATGATCATGTGGTTCTTACTTTTGGTTCTATTGATATGGTGAATTACATTTATTGATTTCCATATGTTGAACCATCCCTGAATTCCTGGGATGAATCCTGCTTGGTCATGGAGTATAATATTCTTGATGATTTGCAGTATCCTGTTTGCCAATATTTTATTGAGAATTTTGCATCTATGTTCATTAGGGAGATTGACCTATAGTTCTATTTTTTAGTTGGGTCTTTCTCTGGTTTTGGTACTAGAGTAATCTTTGCTTCCAGGAATGACTTAGGAAGAATTGCTTCCCTTTCAATTTCATTGAAAAGTTTGAAGAGTGTCAGAATTAAGTCTTCTTTGTATTTCTTGTAGAATTCTGCAGTGAATCCATCTGGGCCTGGGCTCTTCTTTGTTGGCAAGGACTTAATTACATTTTCAATTTTAGTAATAGAAATTGGATTGTTCAGCATTTTTACATCTTCCTGATCCAACTTCAGTAGTTCATATGTATCTAGGAATCTGTCTATTTCTTCTGTGTTATCGAACCTATGAGAGTAGAGGTTTTCAAAATAGGTGTTGACGATCTTCTGTATTTCCGCTGAGTCTGTAGTAATTTCACCTTTTTCATTCCTTATTGCATGAATTTGAGTTTTTTCTTTCCTTTTTTAAGTAAGGTTGGCCAGGGGCTTATTCTTTATTTTATTTATTCTTTATTTATTTTATTTATTCTTTCAAATAAATTCTTTCAAATAAATTTTATTTATTCTTTCAAAGAACCAACTCTTTGATTCATTGATACTTTGTACTGTTTTCTTAGTCTCTATTGCATTAATTTCTGCTCTGATCTTTATAATTTCCTCCCTTCTTTTAATTTTGGGCTTGGCTTGTTCTTCTTTTTCTAGATGTTTGAGTTGTAGCATCAGGTTGTTTATTTGTGTTCGTTCTGTCTTCCTGATGTGGGATCTCAATGCAATAAATTTTCCTCTTAGGACTGCTTTCATTGCATCCCACAAATTCCGGTAAGTTGTGCTTGTATTTTCATTTGCTTGTAGATATTGTTTAATTTCTTCTTTAATTTCCTCTGTGACCCACTGGTTACTCAAAAGTGTATTACTCAGTTTCCATGTGTTTGTGAGGTTTTTGCAGTTGCTTTTATCGTTAATTTCTAGTTTCATGGCACTATGATCCGATAACAAGCATGGGATAATTTCAATTCTTTTGCACTTACTTAACTATGTTCTGTGGGCTAGTATATGGTCTATTTTAGAGAATGTCCCAGGTACTGCTGAGAATAATGTATATTCTGATGTTGTTGGGTGGAACACTCTGTATACGTCTATCAAGTCCATTTGTTCACAGGTGTGATTTAGTTCTGTTATTTTTTGCTGATTTTCTGTCCTTTTGTGTCAATGGTGTGTTAAAGTCTGTTATAATTGTGTTATTGCTTATTTGACTTTTCATTTCTGTTAGATGCTTTATATAGCTGGGTGCTCTGGAATTTGGTGCATATATATTTAAGATTGTTATCTCTACCTCTTGAAGTTTTCCC
>PVJX010027966.1:0-15923 GCA_004027295.1 Dolichotis patagonum
AAAAAGATTTTAGCATTTACTAGTAGTAAAGGCTGGGAATATAGTTCAGTGGCACAGTGCCTGCCTGGGAAGCGCAAGGGTCCTGGGGTTATAGCTTACTGGTAGTTTTTGCCTAGTATTCTTGAGGTTTTTGGTTTCATCCCCAGCACTGCAAAACAACAAAAAGTTGACTTGGGTGTACATTATTTGCTTTTTTGCTTTTCAGCATAGTGTAGGCCAGTGACGGCAAACTTTCATAGGACTTTCAGTGATGCAAACAGCTGGCAGTGGCACATATGCCATAGGTTCACCACCACTGATGTAATCTGCTTTCCTGCCTGCATGCAGAACAACAGTTGGCTTTCTTTAAACTCACCAAGCTCCGAATTAAGTCAGAATTCTTTGAAATTTGTTCTACTTTGCAGCTTTTTCATATATTTTTTTGTTTCGGAACTTAATGGCACAGAGACAAAGCATTTAATGGTTAACTGATTTATTACAGTCTTTTAAGTTGTTAGAATACTACTTAGAAGAGTTCTGTTTATATGACTGTTCTCCCAAATCATCGCAGTCCTTTAAAAAAAATTAAGTAGCCACTAGTAGCTTGTTAAATGTGTTTGATGTATGGGTTCCAACTCTTAGGGTTTCAAGTCAAGGTTTTGTTTTAAATACTTTCAAGTTAGTTTTTATAAAGCAACAACCCATTTACAATAAAAGTAGATTTATGTTTTTCTCTAGCAGTTCATCTGACTGGAAGGCTAGAGATTTTTTTTTTCTTTTTAAGATTTTCCCAGGACCATTTTTTAATAAAACTGAGGCAGGAAGATCACAAGTTCAAGGCCAGCTTGGACTACAAAGCTAAGAGTGTCTTGAAGGGGGGCGCACAGGAATTTTGGTAGGTTTTTGGCATTTATTTGATTTTTATTTTTTGTTTTAGAAGGGCGTTATATTCCTCCACATTTAAGGAACAGAGAAGCTACTAAAGGTAAGTCGGTACACCGACTTTATGGCCTCCTGAGTGCTGGGGTTAGTGTTGGGATTACAGGCAGTTGCCACAATAGCCAGCCTTTTGTAATTCATTCATTGATTGCTAGCAAAAGTATTTAACAAAAGTGGAAGGCAGAAGGAAAGTAATTTGTAAACTGTTTCTGTTTAATAAGGTCATTGAAGCTAGCTAAACCCTCTATTTGTCTTAAGTCTTCTACCTGTCCTTGGGCTACTTCATGCTTTGTCTTCTCTTGAATATTTACATCTGTTCCCTGGACTGTGTCCATATTGTGAATGTGTAGGAAAGTGGTATCATTTTCCAGGTGTTCCTGATTCTCACCAAGTACATAGTAGATGAGTATACAGATGACAAAGTACTGTGGGCTGTATTTTTCACTATTTAAACTGAAAAAATACTAAACCAAATAATCTGAAAGTTATTTTGGGTTTTTTTTTTGTTGTTGTTTTGTTTTGTTTTGTTTTTGTACCAGGGATCAAACTCACGACCTTGCACTTGCCAGGCAGGTGCTGATGCCGCTGAGCTAAATCCCCAGCCCATAATCTGAAAGTCATAAGAATTTTTCTAAATACAAACCTCTCTAAGAAACATTGAAGCAATGGCAACCATTTCTTTGTAAACTCAAAGTAAATGGAAATGAAAATGTGGTACTGTGTGTGAGTGAGATAAAGTCGTCATTGTGTTAAAGGGATGCTATTGACCTCTCTTTGGGGTGGTATTTATTGAGAACATTCTTAGACTACCAGAACTAGAGACTTAAAATGTTGCATATGTTGGGACCTGTAAATCTTGGTTCACTTCTGTCATGATAAAAATGCCTCTATCTGCCCTTGGTCCACAGACATAAGATAAAATCAATAGAGGGCCTCAAATTCAGAAAGATTGACAATACCTTAGCAAAATTTTTCTAATAACACAATATTATGGGGCTAATACTTTGTTTTTTGAAGGATACTACGACAAAGACAGTTCAGGGTGGAGTTCTAGTAAAGATAAGGATGCATACAGCAGTTTTGGATCTCGTAATGATTCAAGAGGGAAGTCTAGTTTCTTCAGTGATCGTGGGAGTGGATCAAGGGGAAGGTAAGCAATTTCTTTGCTTCTTTGGTATGTATGCAATAACAATTTAATTGATAATGCTCATTTGGATGCTAATCATTATGTCTGTTTAATTTAATCATTGTGTTTTCTTAGCTGTAAGATTTCCTTACATCAGGTGTGGTGGTGGTGGTGCATGCCTGTAATCCCAGCACTTGGGAGGCTGAGGCAGGAGGATCATTGTGAGTTCATAGCCAGCCTGGAGTCTGTAGAGGGTTCAAGGCCAACCTGAGCTGTATAGGGAGACCCTGTCTCAAAAAAACAAAAGAGATCTTTAACTGAATTGAATCTGTTACACAGAAATCAGATACAAATATGCTCTTTGGCATAATAAAGTCAGTTCTTTTCTATTTTTCTACTTTTAATTGTCTTTAAAAGAATAACTTCCATCTAGTGACTAGCCTAGTTTGGAGATTATTGTGAGCTTTCTATTTTTGATTACACAAGTGTGGTGAACTGACCCTATGCGCCCAATAGCTGTGGTTAGTCTGTGTCCTGATTTTTCGCAAACAGGCCTAAAACTCGTAAAACATCTTAATTCAGGTAAGGATTTTCTGTCTACCTTTTATCCAAAACCTGTCCCACAGATAGATGAATTGTCCTTTAAATGACATCTTAGTATAATTCTGACAATTAATATTAGGTGTGCTATTTTTTTCCTAATGAATATATTTGGATGAGTACTTTAAATGAAGGTGTGAGCTACATGCCAATTTTAAAGACATAAGTACAGTTTTAAATTTAAATGATTTTTATATTTGAGGCATGATTATGATGGATGACTATAAATAGAAAGGATAGCTATTTTAGGTACTAAGGTACATAAATCATATGTGCAGTCTGGGAATTAATTAGTGAGCTATATAAAGAATAAGCCAGAGTTGGACTGTTAATATCTTGGTAGTTAGCCATATTGAATAATTCTGTTAATCCCCACATTGAATTCTGGAGTAATGACAGAGATCTGATAATGGTTATATGATATGGTTCTGATTAATTTCTTGTGCTACTCAGATTTGATGATCGTGGACGGGGTGACTATGATGGCATTGGCAGCCGTGGAGACAGGGGTGGCTTTGGCAAATTTGAACGTGGTGGAAACAGTCGCTGGTGTGACAAATCAGACGAAGATGACTGGTCAAAACCACTCCCACCAAGTGAACGCTTGGAACAGTAAGTTTTTGAAATGCATGTTAATTGTGAGACTGCCTTAGGTATGTAGTAGATAATCTTAGCTATCTTTTGATTTTAGGGAACTCTTTTCTGGAGGCAACACTGGGATTAACTTTGAGAAGTATGATGACATTCCAGTTGAGGCAACAGGCAACAACTGTCCTCCACATATTGAAAGTGTAAGTGATTTTTTTCCTTGGTGTTTCAAGATACAATGGAAGTGTAAGTCTTACAGGGCACATCAGAATTGAGTTTCCTAAAGGATGTGTAAACCAAACATCTCATTTTGTTTGTGGAAAGAGTGTAAAAATAATTCATTGCGAAAAATAGGCAATAGGTCCTGTTAAGCCTGAGAGTTGACAGTTTTTTTGGCCTGGGGCCAGGGTGGGGGTGTGTTAACTAAAGCAGCTACAAACTTAAGTTACAAATTAATTGGTTGTTATTTTTATTGTTAG
Source organism: Dolichotis patagonum (assembly GCA_004027295.1). NCBI lineage: Eukaryota > Metazoa > Chordata > Mammalia > Rodentia > Caviidae > Dolichotis > Dolichotis patagonum. Next base: position 3,712 of record PVJX010027966.1, read on the forward strand.
TATAAAACAAAAGAGAAGCTCCAGGTGGTTTTTCTGGTTATTTAACCCCGTTGAATTTCTTGACAGTTCAGTGATGTCGAGATGGGAGAAATTATTATGGGAAACATTGAGCTTACTCGTTATACTCGCCCAACTCCAGTGCAGAAGCATGCTATTCCTATTATCAAAGAGAAAAGAGACTTGATGGCTTGTGCCCAAACAGGTAAGCTCAATTGCTAACAGTAACACTATCACACTTTCTGTAAAGAGCCAGATAATGCTTAGGGGCTTTTGCAGGCCATGTGGTCTCTATTGACAACTACTCAGCTCTGTTGTTTGGTATGTGAAAGAAGCCACAGATACGACACATACATTATTGGATGTAACCATAATCTATAAAAATGTTTATAAAAATAGATTGGGTCTGAGTTTTAGGTGAACCAAAGAAGTCACCTAGTGTTGGCTGAGCTTTTGATTGTTGGGAAAATTTATTTAGACATAAAGTGAAATTACTGGTTACTGATAGGACAGTTAAAGTTATCAATATCTGTTCAAAAATATGCTTTAAAAAAATTTAAATGGATGAATTGATGTACTTTCTCTTGATAGGGTCTGGAAAAACTGCAGCATTTCTGTTGCCCATCTTGAGTCAGATTTATTCAGATGGTCCCGGCGAGGCTTTGAGGGCCATGAAGGTAATACTTCTTTGTACTATGCCCTCAGCCAAATAAAATGGAGTTGTAGAGAGCACCTTCACTTTAATGAGAAATAGTATTCAGGTGTAATATGTAAAATACATACAAAAGGAAATTGTGAACCTTTCTTTAAAGGAGTGGTTTAAAGAGTGGTTTACTCTGTAAATTGTTTCTGTTAGGAAAATGGAAGATACGGGCGCCGCAAACAATATCCAATCTCCTTGGTGTTGGCACCAACCAGAGAGTTGGCAGTACAGATCTATGAAGAAGCCAGAAAAGTAAGTATGCATTTCAGCCTTAGCTTTATCAGGGATGCTGATGAAACACTTGATGATGGTATAAAAGTCTTGACCTAGTAATTGATAGTTTCTTTGCTTATTTATCCTTACAGTTCTCATACCGATCTAGAGTCCGTCCTTGTGTGGTTTATGGTGGTGCTGATATTGGTCAGCAGATTCGAGACTTAGAACGTGGCTGCCACTTGTTGGTAGCTACTCCAGGACGTCTCGTGGATATGATGGAAAGAGGAAAGATTGGATTAGACTTCTGCAAGTATGTTAATTTTTAAGTCTATATAATATTAAGCTTCTAATGATGTTTAGCATTGTCTAAAAATCATGAAATGATTTTAGTCCTCTTTCACGAAAAGTTTGTTCTGTTCATTATTAGCATATTTAGTATAAGCTAAGAATAAGCAATTCAAGGGGGGTAGTCAAGTAGCCAAGAAGGCTGTGGAATTGGGAGTGACTTCTAACTAGGGGCAAGAATAATGTGCTGTTTGTGTCAAAATGGTATGAGAGGGCTAGGGATTTAGCTCAGCAGCATAAGTGCCTGCCTGGCAAGCACAAGGTTGTGAGTTCAATCCCCAGTACCCCAAAAAAAGGTATGAGGAATTGAACTGCTTTTTTTGTGTGTGATAGGTACTTGGTGTTAGATGAAGCTGATCGGATGTTGGATATGGGGTTTGAACCTCAGATACGTAGAATTGTCGAGCAAGATACTATGCCTCCAAAAGGTGTCCGTCACACTATGATGTTTAGTGCTACTTTTCCTAAGGAAATACAGGTACTGTATGATACAAATTGTATTTATTTATAAATTTGTTTTATCTCAATAGGTGATAAGAATTTTATTTCCTTTTCCCTTCAGATGCTGGCTCGTGATTTCTTAGATGAATATATCTTTCTGGCTGTAGGAAGAGTTGGCTCTACTTCTGAGAACATCACACAGAAAGTAGTGTGGGTGGAAGAACTAGATAAACGGTCATTTCTTCTTGATCTCCTAAATGCAACAGGTATAGTTATGAGTAATTTTAGCATCACTTTGGTGTTTTAGGTAATAACTATTTGGAGCTGGGTACATGCCTGGGTATATCCAAGTGCTGAGAGGCTGAAGCAGAAGGATGTGAGTTTTAGCAAGATCCTGAGAAAAGTCAGAAAGGCTTGGGAAAATAGCTTAGTCTAAAAGCACTGGGTTCCGTCCTCAGGAGTGCTTCCTGCACCCATCTGTGTGAATCACTATTTTCCTCCCCATTCAAAACATATGTTAAAAGTCCATCTTAATTGCTTCTGTTGGCATGTTTAGTAAATACACAGAAAGGAACTAAGCTACTCTTTGTAATGAAAACATGGTTAATTCTTCAAATTCAGGCAAGGATTCACTGACCTTAGTTTTTGTGGAGACCAAAAAGGGTGCAGATTCTCTGGAGGATTTCTTATACCATGAAGGATATGCTTGTACCAGTATCCATGGAGACCGCTCTCAAAGAGATAGAGAAGAAGCCCTTCATCAGTTCCGCTCAGGAAAAAGCCCAATTCTAGTGGCTACTGCAGTATGTATAATACTGTATTTTCATTTGAGTTCATGTTCAAATACTTTAAGTGGACTTTGTATTGTATAACAAAGGATATTTTTTAGGTAGCAGCAAGAGGACTGGATATTTCAAATGTGAAACATGTTATCAATTTTGACCTACCAAGTGATATTGAAGAGTATGTCCATCGCATTGGCCGTACAGGACGTGTAGGAAACCTTGGTAAGTGGTTTACAGCATGGCCTGATGTACAAAGAGTCTTAAATACTAGATTGTTGTCTCTAAGCAGTACAGTGAGGTTTTATTCAAATCACTTTGAGTTGGTTAAGTAGCAGATTGTAAGTTTTAAAAATTCTACTTACTACATGGGATGCATGCATTTTTATTGATGACTTTTGTTTATATATACTTTTCTGGAACTATTCTAGGCCTGGCCACCTCATTCTTCAATGAAAGGAACATAAATATTACTAAGGATTTGTTGGATCTTCTTGTTGAAGCAAAGCAAGAAGTGCCATCTTGGCTAGAAAACATGGCTTTTGAACACCACTACAAGGGTGGCAGTCGTGGCCGTTCTAAGAGGTGAGGTGGACACGGGTATATGATGAGGAAGACAAATGTTGACTTATACTTTCCAGTGTTTATACTATGGGCAAGGAATGTTTGGAGCTCATTTTTTTGAAATCACTAAGTGACTGGATGGGGAATTGTTTGGGGAAAAATGAGAAATCATTTATTGTGCATTTTGACGAATTTTGTTCAGTGAAATTTCATCTTACAGGGACCAACACTTTGTTTTTTTCCCCCCTTTTGTAGCAGTAGATTTAGTGGAGGGTTTGGTGCCAGAGACTACCGACAAAGTAGTGGTGCTGGCAGTTCCAGCTTCAGCAGCAGCCGTGCAAGCAGCAGTCGCAGTGGTGGAGGTGGCCATGGTGGCAGCAGAGGATTTGGTGGAGGTAGTATCATCTTTCACCTCTTGTCTTTGGGAAGGGCTGTTTCCTTTCAGCCATCTGTTTTAGAGCATAGTCATAACTTTATGGTAAAAATTCGTTATGGAAAGGGTTTTTCTGACAATGGATGATTGAATTTTTTTGCATCTCTCATTAGGTGGCTATGGAGGCTTTTACAACAGCGATGGATATGGAGGAAATTACAACTCCCAAGGGGTTGACTGGTGGGGTAACTGAGCCTGCTCTGCAGCCGGTCACCCTGCCAAACCAGCTAATATGGAAACCACATGTAACTTAGCCAGACTATACCTTGTGTAGCTTCAAGAACTCGCAGTACATTACCAGCTGTGATTCTCCACTGAAATTTTTTTTTTAAGGGAGCTCAAGGTCACAAGAAGAAATGAAAGGAACAATCAGCAGCCCTGTTCAGAAGATGGTTTGAAGACTTCATTGCTGTAGTTTGGATTAACTCCCCTCCCGCCTACCCCTATCCCAAACTGCATTTATAATTTTGTGACTGAGGATCATTTGTTTGTTAATGTACTGTGCCTTTAACTTTAGACAACTTTTTATTTTGATGTCCTGTTGGCTCAGTAATGCTCAAGATACAATTGTTTTGACAAAATAAATTTACTGAACTTGGGCTAAAATCAAACCTTGGCACACAGGTGTGATACAACTTAACAGGAATCATCGATTCATCCATAAATATAAGGAAAAAACATACATGGTAGCCTGCATTAAGGCTTTTTGATACTTGCAGATTGGGGGAAAACAAACAACAAACGTCTTGAAGCATATTAATGGAATTAGTTTCTAATGTGGCAAACTGTATTAAGTTAAAGTTCTGATTTGCTCACTCTATCCTGGATAGGTATTTAGAACCTGATAGTCTTTAAACAAGCCATTCCAGTCATGATGAGGTGATGTATGAATACATGCATACATTCAAAGCACTGTTTTCAAAGTTAATGCAAGTAAATACAGCAATTCCTCTTTCAATGTTTAGGCAGATCATTAATTATGAGCTAGCCAAATGTGGGCATGTTATTACAGGGAAAGTTTAAAGGTCTGATAACTTGAAATAGGTTTTTAGGAGAATTCATCTACTTAGACTTTTTAAATGCCTGCCATAAATGAAACTGAAATGGTAGAATGGCTGACCACAGCAATGACCAGCCCTCATTAGGGCCCTGGATGATTTTTGGTCTAATAACGCATGCTAGTGTTGATGTTTTTTGGTCAAGAGGGTATGAACAGGAAGAATTATGCAGCAGGCTTTATTTTAAATGCCGATTCACATTACTCTGTTCAAGCTGCGTTGAGATGTTAAACTGGCTTACTATAGACTTTGTAAAAATGGCTCCAGAAGAGTAACAAGAAATCTTTGAGATCACACAGGTTGGAAATATGTACATAACTGCACAAGGTGTCGATTCTGCTCTACAGTGCAGTTTAGTCAGTTTTAGTTGCATAGGTTTCCATTGTATTTATAGTCTGTTTATGCTAAATCTGGCCAAAGATGAGCATTGTCCACCACTAAAATGCCTCTGCCACTTTGAATTCTGGGCTAATTTTGTGGCCAGAATGCGGTGATCAAAACGCTCAATCTTTTTACAGTGGCATAGGAAGATGGTAAAAATTTCCTAAAGTGCAATAGATTTTCAAGTGTATTGTGCCTTGTTCTAAAACTTTTATTAAGTAGGTGCACTTGACAGTATTGAGGTCATTTGTTATGGTGCTATTTCAATTAGTCTAGGTTTAGGCCCTTGTACATTTTGCCCATAACTTTTTACAAAGTACTTCTTTTATTGCACATTCAGAGAATTTTATATATATGTCTTGTGTGCGTGTCCTTAAAACTTCCAATCTTATTTTGTCTCTTGGAGATTGTTGAACGCAGCTTGTCTAGGAAGGGGATGGGACTAGATTCTAAAATTTATTTGGGACCATGGGAATGATAGTTGGGAAGAAAACTATTTGCACACGACAGATTTCTAGATACTTTTTGCTGCTAGTTTTATGTAATATTTATTGAACATTTTGACAAATATTTATTTTTGTAAGCCTAAAAAGTGATTCTTTGAAAGTTTAAAGAAACTTGACCAAAAGACAGTACAAAAACACTGGCACTTGAATGTTGAATGTCACCGTATGCGTGAAATTATATATTTCGGGGTAGTGTGAGCTTTTAATGTTAAGTCATATTAAACTCTTAAGTCAAATTAAGCAGACCCGGCATTGGCAGTGTAGCCATAACTTTCTGATGTTAGTAAAAACAAAATTGGCGACTTGAAATTAAAATCATGCCAAGGTTTTGATACACTTGTCTTAAGATATTAATGAAACACTTCAAAACACTGAAGTGTCCAGATTCTCAGATGTTGTGTGAGTTTTGTTTAGTTGTGTGTATTTTTTTTTTCAGTGAATGTCTGGCACATTGCAATCCTCAAACATGTGGTTATCTTTGTTGTATTGGCATAATCAGTGACTTGTACATTCAGCAATAGCATTTGAGCAAGTTTTATCAGCAAGCAATATTTTCAGTTAAAGTTTCCAAAATTGTGTAAGAATGGAGTTAAACTTGCTGAATGTAGAGATTGAACCTCAAGTCACTGTAGCTTTAGTAATTGCTTATTGTATTAGTTTAGTTGCTAGCACTGCATGTGCTGTGCATATTCTGATTTTATTATTAAAATAAAAAGTTGAACTGCACAGTCTCTTTTGTTCTTGTTCAATTGTGTTTTTTTAGAAGTGAAAATAAAGTTGTGCTTCTGCCTGAAGAATTGTAAGATTGTGTTTTTTGATTGCTGTCTTTTTACAATTACTGGTACTCATAAGTATTTGTAATAAAAGATGAAGATGGTGTTTGGAACGCAATACAAGATTTTTGTAGTAGATGGAAATCTAAACATTTTAAATTGATTTGTGCTTTAAGCAACTTTATGGGTGAGTTTCTTTGTCCTTTGTAGTTTCATATGAAGGGTAGTTGATGAAGAATAGGGTAAGAGTCAAGTGTGTTAATAAGCAAATGATGGGTGTTTGTGGAGATACCAAGAAGGTATTTGGGGCCAGGGTAAACCATATACATATTAACAACATACGCACAGGTTAAGCCTTATCAAACAGCCATTGAATATTTTTTGGTACTTGGTTTTTGGTTTTAAGTTTCAGCCTACTGAAAGTATGTATGTTGAGCTGTCTCACTAATGTAGTTGAACAGTTTTGTGGCCCTGGGTTCATTTTCCAGGGACCAAAAATTCAATATGGTTCACCAGTGAGAAACAATGCAAATTAAATTTTCCCATAAGGTCAAAATTGACCTTAAATCAGTTCTCTGCCACCAGAATTGTGGAAACAACTGTTTGGGAACCAACATAGTAGTGTGTTCATACTACATGAGTTTGAGTATGTACCATTTTCACAGTTGTGACCAAAAAGCCTGTCTTGTTAGGGTGGTATTTGGGAATAAGATACATCATTTGTTGGATGACTTTTTTGTTTTGCGGTACCAGGGATCGAACTCACAACGTCGAGCTTGCAAAGCAGGCACTTATGCCACTGAGCTAAATCCCCAGCCCGATACATCATTTATTAATGTTATTGAAAAGATAGTGGCAGACGTAAAGTGATGAGGTTAAGGATAGTTTTTAAGACTCCTTTTGAGTATTACATAAGGAGTAAATTCCTTACCTGTTGTGGGGAGCCACTTATATTGTTGGTATTTTTAGTGTAGCAGGTTATGTTTATATACTGCTACGTTTCTGTTTTATTTATGCTTTGCAGAGTTCTTCATCTCAGTTGAAGTTCAGTTTAAGTTTTTAAATAACTATAGGGCCTGGCATGTGACTCAGTGGTAGGGTGCTTGCTCTAGAGGCCCTGACTTCAAGCCCCAATTCCACTGCCACAAAAAGACAACAGAAATATCCCCTTGTAATTTCAGCACTGGAGAGGCCAAGGCAGGAGGTTCACTGAAAGTTCAAAGCCATCCTGAAATACATAGCAAGACTCTCCAAATAGTTAAATGAAGTTTCTAGGAGCAATGGTAAATGTTTGAAAATGTATGATACCTGTGTTAAGACTGCCTTGCTGCTGTGCTCTTGAGCTGCTTGGATGACCACGGGCTCCCTCTTTAAAGCTTGGTGACTATGATAAATTGGGGTGGACAGTAGTCTCATTCCACTGTGGAATACAGACAGAAGTTTCATTTGCTACAGATGTAGGGCTTTCAGTTTGCTCTAAGAATATTGCTTGTTTCTTCCTTTCCATTTTATTCCTGTTGAACATATTCTGGATATGGTTAAGCCTACTTTGCTTCATCTCTTGTCCTCATTTCAGCTTGTGATCTCATCAAGTTTAGTGCCTATTAAGTTGTTACATTGTAGAAGGGTATTTTGTGATCTGGAGATAATGCTTATTATAGGAGCAAACTATGGGACCAACACAAGAGTAGGAAATAGATAAAATGAGATAAATATAGACTTAAATGTGACTCAGTAATTCCACTCCTAGGAAAGTTTACTTAGGAGAAATGAAAATGGAAGACTGCAACTTATGTTTGTATGTCAATGCTTATAGAATCCGCAATAACCAAGAAGTGGAAACAATTTATCCATAGGTGACAATAAAATGTATATAGAATACATAAAGTGAAATGCTGGCCAGGCGTGGTGGCACTCACCTGTAATCCCAGCACTCAGGAGGCTGAGGCAGGAAGATGGCCATGACCTCAAGGCCAGCTTGAACTACAGTGAGATCCTGTTGAAATGAATGAAGTTCAACATTAAGTTGTTTATATGTGCTTGCTCTATTTTCCTGATAGGAGTTTTTACTGCTATAAATTTCCCTCTTAAGATTGCTTTCATTGTGTCCCATACGTTCCCATATGTTATGGTGTTATTCAACTGTAAAAACTAATTTCATCTGTGACCCATTAGTTGTTCAATAGGGTGCTATTTATTTAATTTCCATGTTTGTGAAGTTCTTGTGGTTTCCTCTGGCATGGATTTCCAATTTCACTGCACTGTGGCCTGGTAGTATACATGGGGTAATTTCAACTCCTTTGCATTTACTTATGTTCTATGAGTCAGTATATGGTCTATTTTGGAGAACGTCCACATGTGCAGCTGAGAACAATGTATTCTTATGTTGTGGGGTGGAACACTAGACATCTACTAAGTCCACTTGTTCAAAAGTTTAATTTAGTTCTAATATTTCATTATGGATTTTTTTGTCTAGTTGAGGTTTATGTGACAGTGGGGTATTGAGGTCTCCCAATACAATTGAATTAAGGTTTACTTGATTTTTCATGTCTGTTAGTAATTGCTTTTTTATTCTAAAGAATAAAACAAGAAAACAACAAAGCAAATCAGAACAATGCAAGCAACACAGCACTTCACAACAAGACAACAAGACATCAGCAGTGGCTACCATAATGTCTCTTGTTTTCTTTGAAATAGTTGAGCATACCTTCACACACTAATAGCAAACCTAACAAAATAGTATAAAACCATTTGAAACAATGAAAGCATTACGGGACTTTAAAACCAGATAACAGGAAATGAACAATGGCTACTATAATATCTCATTTTCCTCAAGAAGTTTTCCATACCATCACACATAATCAAAACACAACAGGATAGAACCAATCAAAACAGAACAAAAGCATGATAGGACTTCAAAGCAAGAGGATAGTAAATTAACAATGGCTACCATGTCTCATTTTCTTCAAAATAGCTGTTCATACCATCACACATAATAAAGTCAAACAAGACAGTAAAACCAAGTAAATGAATGAAAGCATTATAAGACTTCAAAGCAATAAAACAGGAAACCAAGATTACCATAATATATCCCATTATATTCAAAATAGCTGCCCCTATCATCAGAGTAAAATCTAACAAAACAAGACATAACAAAACCAAACCTAACAACATTGAAAACAACAGTTCAAGACAGTAAGAAATTAACAGTAGTTACCACCTTTCCCTCCCAGGTGTTTCCTCCCCTATCACTCTTACAACAACTGTTGGATCCCCATTAACTCCTTCTGTTTCTTATGCTAGGGTTCACACATATGAGTTTGAACATGTTTCACCCACGAACATGATCTCCAGTTGGGTTCGTTTCCCTACAGGAGCCTTGAGATCATTCTACTTTATAGCTGGGTAGCTTTCCACTGCATGAAAATATCTATTCTGTGGTTGATGGGCAAGTTACTCTTGCTTTTTTTCTGGTCTCCTGTCACTTGGAACAATTGCTTTCTCTCCTTTGATTTTCAGTCTATAAATTTCCTTTCCAGTTGAATGTGTTTCTTGTATACAGTATATTGATGGATCTTGTTTCTTAATCCACTCTCCCGGTGTTTCTTTTTATTGCTGACCTGAGGCCATCTACATTAATGGTTACAACCAGAATACATTGGTTTGTCTCTGCCATGCTATCCTGGTGTTGTTGGCCCTCCACTTTTCCCCTTCATTCAATTTCCTGTCTTGTTTGGTGATCCTCCTCTGCTGCTGTTCCTGGAACCGTGGTCATCTTTGTCTCTCTCTACAATATCCTTTAGCACTCTCTGTAGAGTTGGTTTGGTGGTCATGAATTCCTTCAGTTGTTCTTTATCATGGAAGTATCTTATTTTTCCATCAATTTTGAAAGATAGTGTTGTAGGGTACAACAATCTGGGTTGGAAGTTGTTTTCTTTCAGGTTTTGAAACACTTCAAACTCTTCAGACTTGGTGGTTTGTGTTGGTAAGTCTGCTGTGATTCTGATTGGTTTTCCTTTATAGGTGATCTGTTTCTTTTCATGACAGCTTTTAATATTCTATTCTTGTGTTGGTTTTCTGTGATCTTGATTACTATATGTCTGGGTATAGATTTACTTTGGTTATGACTAGTTGGAGTCCTATATGCCTCATTTATCTGCATGCCCAGATCCATTTCCCATGTTTAGGAAGTTTTCTTCTATTACTTCTATAAATAGTCTTTTAATTTCATTTATGTTGATCCCTGCTTCTTCACCAACACCTATCACTCTTAAATTATGCTTCTTTGCATCATCTTGTAGCCATTATTTCCTGATTCCGTGTTGTTTTTATGAGATCTTTCCTTTTGCGATCTCAGGCACAGTGCCTGCCTGGCAAGTGTGAGGTCCTGAGTTCGATTGCCAGTACCACAAGTAAATAAATAAATATTTAAAAATATCAAAAGGAATTATAATGCATGGAACAGATTCAAAGAGAGATCCAAGAAATTAAAATTCAATCAAAAGCTGGCAAAACCACCTGAAAGAGTCTGAAGATAGACTTTCAGACCTTGAAGATGGGATTGCAGCTAGTAATCATGAAAGGAAAGATCTCATAAAAACAACACGGAATCAGGAAAACTCTCCTATGCTCTTTTTTTGTCTATATCTTCTTTAGATCTACTGAATAGTTCTTTCAGTATGTTTGTGATTTCTTCTTTTACCTGAGACATTATTTCTGATTTGACTGATTTTACAATCTCATGAAATTGTTTCCTTACTTCAGTTGCTATCCTCTCAGAGATTTCAGGTGTGTGACTTCCATTTTCTTCCATGACTGTATCTACCAGACTTGTTCTGTGTGGGCTAGAGGTCTGAGATTGTCTTTTGCTCCTTCATCTTGACACTCTCTTGGGCTCCCCCCAACAAGCTGGTATGGGGCCCCAGACACTTCCCACATTGGCTGCCTCTAAGCAGTATAGGGGGATATGACAGGCACCTGAGTTCCTAGATTTACAGGGAGGTAGCAGGCTGTGGAGCAGGCTTCTTCAGACCTGTGCAGCTACACTGGGGCTTCCCTGATGATCAGGGGTGCATGGAAATGAGGCTGCTTTTTTCAGCCTGTGACTCCCACGATGGTGGTAGACACACACACTGGGACTCCTGCGATGGTGGCAGACACACAGGGGTGTGTTTGTCTGATTCTGCTAGTGGGTGATGGCTGCCCTATGGAACCAAGGGCCTCCAGTGGTGGCCTGCAGGTGTACAGGGCTTATCTGGCTGTGTGTCCCTGCTCCTGGTGGCCACCTGCAGGAAGCAGTCTTCCGGTGGCAGCTCCCTGCAGGTGGAGACAGATCTGCTAGTTCTGCCTGTGCTGGCTGCCCTGGAAAAGGGCCTTCTGGTGGTAGTCCCTGGCAGGCAGAAGCAGATCTGCTGGCTCTCCCTAGCTGCACTGTGCACCTGTAGGAAAGGGCCTTCCAGTGGTGGCACCTGACTGGCAGAAGCTGATCTGTCTGGTTCTCTGCCTGTGCTGTGTGCCAGTAGGAAAGGAGTAATTGTTTCATATAGTTGGTTCCACTGGTATTTATTGCATATATATGTATGATTGTGAGCTCTTCCTCTTGGATTGTTCCTTTTATGAGGATGTAGTGACCTTCGTTATCTCTCTTAATCAGTCTTGGCTTGAAATTCACTTTGTCTGCAAATAGAATAGCTACCCTTGCTTTTTTCTGGGTTCCTGTTGCATGGAGTACTGTTTTCAATCTTTGACTTTCAGTCTATGGATTTTTGAATTAAATTTTTTTTTGTATGCAGCATATTGTTGAATCCTATTTCTTGATTCATCCTGCCAGTCTGTCTTTTTTTTTTTGTACCAGGGATCGAACTCACAACCTTGTGCTTGCCAGGCAGGCACTTACACCACTGAGCTAAATCCCTGGCCCAGTCTGTGCCTTTTGACTGATGAATTAAGACTATTAACATTGATGGTTATAATTTTTTTTTATCAAAAATGAGATATTACAGTACCCATTGAA